>JBAKBP010001824.1:172500-197831 GCA_037953745.1 Lithodes maja | reverse complement strand
ATGTATTATATAGCCTACGCCTATAATAAGATAATGAATGGAAACGTAATATATGAAGACCAACACCACAATCTTCAATCGCTTGCAATCAAACTTGCAAGCAATTTCAGTCACATGCGTAAGGAATGTATTCTACTGTACACCGATATATATGTATTATATAGCCTACGCCTATAATAAGATAATGAATGGAAACGTAATATATGAAGACCAACACCACAATCTTCAATCGCTTGCAATCAAACTTGCAAGCAATTTCAGTCACATGCGTAAGGAATGTATTCTACTGTACACCGATATATATGTATTATATAGCCTACGCCTAAGATAATGAATGGAAACGTAATATATGAAGACCAGCACCACAATCTTCAAACGCTTGCAATCAAACTTGCAAGCAATTTCAGTCATATGCGTAAGGAATGTATTCTACTGTACACCGATATATATAATATATATAATCTCTATCAATCTCTCAAATAATATAAATGTACATTGTACTTACCAACACCCACACCAGTGTGTTCACCAAGCTCCTCGTCACTATCTTCGCCCCGCAAGTTATGGCGTCTGTGAAAACCGATGACAGGGTTATCTTCCAGTTCTTCTTCCTCCTCACTTCCCCCACTCTCACCAAGCCCTTCCATGCTTTCATTCAATGATATTCTAGATACCGCTGAAGAGTTCATCAGCAGAACTAACTCCTTGGCTGGCGCGACGTACTGGGGCCGGGCACCGAATCGAACACGGGCAAATCTTGTCTCTCCATTGTGGCGGCTAGAGCGGTACTGAGCCAAGCTCACGCGGTGGGGATGTGTGGGTGGGACTTAGTAGTACACTGCCTGACCGCTAGATTTTGCTTTCCACTTAAATTAGGGCGGGAAATACAAACTCGACCTATGTCGCGCGCCGCCAGATAGTCCAGATTTATTATACTCGAATTATGTTGCGCGCCGCCATTTAAGGGTTAAAGCGGTTAAAAAAATGAGTAAACAAGGGTAGTAATAAAAGTGTAATAACATTTGGATATAAACAGTATATTATTTAAGTTAACAAGAGAAGTATATGGGGACAATAATAATGTCTCTTACAATAATTCAGAGAGGATTATGAATGTATACTGTATTAGCAACGCAATAACTGTTTTACTTAACTACTTTAAGCATTTTGTTACATTGCTTACGTGCTGAATATACAGGGTGTTCCAGTAATGCTTTTCATAAATTATATGGTGGACTCATCAGACAAAAATAAGAATACATTATTCTATGAACATGAGGTTGAGTATTTATAATAACGGAGTTATTACACGATTTAAGTTAACGATAGATACAATGCCATTCAGTCCAAGGGGTAATGTTGCCATTTTAGTGGATTATATCCATTTGGCCTTCGCTATCGCTTGCTAGCCTCAAGATAGTGAGCAGTAGCGGTCTGACTTTTCGGTAGAAAAATATGTCCGGCTTAGCCGGATTTGATTTTTCTACCGAAAAAATTAGCTCGCTACTGCTCGCTAGCCTGAAGAGAGAACGCCGATTGGATACAAAACTATCTTGAGGCTAGCAAGCGATAGCGAAGGCCAAATGGATATAATCCACTAAAATGGCAACATTATCCCTTGGACTGAATGGCATTATATCTATCGTTAACTTAAATCTCCTCTCACACTACTGATCCACCTGGTGAACAAGCCTACGTCTTTTCTATCCTAAATGACCTAGAGCAGTTAGTTCAGCAACCCACCCGTATCCCGGATCGCATCGGAGATCGGCCCAACATTCTTGACCTGTTTCTAACTTCTAACCCTTCTTCTTATACTGTCGATCTTTTCTCTCCTTTGGGCTCCTCCGACCATAAACTTATCTCTGTCACCTGTCCTATCTCTCCAGTACAGCCACCCGATCCTCCTAGCCGGCGGCGCTTGTGGCACTTTGGCGCTGCCGACTGGGAGGCTCTTCGGCAGTACTTCTTTGATTTCCCATGGAATTATTTCTGCTTCCATGGCCGAGGACCCTCGGAGAGTGCTGAACGCATTACCGAGGTAATCCTATCGGGCATGGAAGCATACATTCCATTCTCTTTCTCTCAGACTAATGCTAAAAAATCTTGGTTTACTCACGCCTGTTCTACTGCTGTCCGCAATAAGGAGGAAGCATTCAAACGGTACCGACGCCTTAAAACTCAAGACTCTCATTCTTCATATGTTTCTGCCCGGAATCAAGCCAAATCTGTTCTTCGACTTGCCAAACACTCTTTCATCAATAATAAATGCACTGAACTATCCAACTCTAGCTCTTCCCAAGCTTTCTGGCATCTAGCCAAAAACCTCTCCAACAATTTCTCTTCCTCGTCTTTCCCTCCCCTTTCCCACTCTGATGGCACAACCATCACTTCTTCCTCTGACAAAGCTAAACTCTTCGCTCAAACTTTTGCTAGAAACTCCACCTTGGATGATTCCGGTGCTATTCCTCCCTCTCCGCCCTCCTCTCTCTTACTTATGCCTAATATCCTAATCTCTTCTAAAGATGTACTTTCTACCCTCTCTGGGCTTAACACTAATAAGGCGTACGGTCCGGACGGTGTTCCTCCTGTTGTTCTCAAAAACTGTGCTTCCGTGCTGACTCCCTGCCTAGGCAAACTCTTTCGTCTCTGTCTATCCTCTAACGTCTTCCCTTCATGCTGGAAGTTTGCTCACATTCAACCTGTCCCAAAGAAGGGTGACCGCTCTCAACCCTCCAACTATCGTCCAATTGCTCTTATCTCTTGTCTTTCTAAAGTTTTTGAAACTATTCTTGCTTCCAAATTTCTTAAGCATTTCTCTTCTCATAATCTGCTCTCAGATCGCCAGTATGGCTTCCTTAAGGGTCGCTCTACTGGTGATCTTCTTTCATATCTTACTAACTCTTGGTCATCCTCCTTTCGGGACTTCGGTGAGACTTTTTCTATTGCACTAGACATATCGAAAGCCTTCGATAGAGTCTGGCATAAATCTTTAATTTCTAAACTACCCTCCTTCGGTTTCTATCCCTCCATCTGTGCCTTTGTCTCTAATTTCCTTTCTGGCCGTTCCATAGCCGCGGTTGTGGACGGCCATTGTTCACTTCCTCACCCTATAAACTCCGGTGTTCCTCAGGGCTCTGTCCTATCTCCTATTCTCTTTCTAATTTTTATAAATGATCTCCTTAACTGTACCTTAATTCCCATCCATTCATACGCAGACGACTCAACCTTACACTACTCCATTAGTTTTTCAGAACGCCCCAGCCAGCAATCCCTCAACGACAAACGTAATGAAGCCATAGAACTCTTTAATTCTGATCTAAATACTATTTCCAATTGGGGCAGAGAAAACCTTGTTAACTTTAATGCTTCCAAAACCCAATTTCTCCATCTATCTACCCGTCAGGATCTCCCAGCGGACTATCCCATATTCTTCAACAATACAAAAATCAACCCTTCATCTTCTCTCAATATTCTTGGTGTCTCTTTTTCTTCTGCTCTCATTTGGAAGGACCATATTACCAGTCTTGCTAAGGCAGCCTCCCAGAAGCTGGGTGTGCTCAACCGCCTTAGGGGGTTCTTTTCCCCTGCACAGATTCTTGCTCTGTACAGGGGCATAGTGCGCCCTTGTATTGAGTATTGTTCACATGTGTGGGGAGGTTCCTCTCACACCGCTCTCCTAGACAAAGTTGAAAGGAAGGCCTTTCGTATCATTAACTCCCGTCCACTCACCAACTCTCTGCAATCTCTCTCTCTCCGCCGCAATGTTGCATCTCTCTCGCTATTCTATCGCTACTATAATAATCAGTGTTCCTCAGAGCTATCCCAGTGCATACCACCTCCTTTACGTAGGGCACGTGGTACCCGTCTTGCAACTCAATCCCACCCCTACTCTGTGCAACTCTCCAACCCAAGAGTGAAATGTTACTCTCAAACTTTCTTCTACTCAACAGCTGAGCTCTGGAACTCTCTCCCAGAATCAGTCTTTCCCTCTTCCTATGACTTAAATTGCTTCAAACTCCGTGTGTCCAGGCATTTTGGCTCGAACGTCCCTTGATTTTGGCCCTGTCACTCTTTCAACTATGGGGGGGCACTCGCTATAGGCAGTTATGCCTTTTGCCTCCCTCAATCACATAGAAAAAAAAAAAAAAAAATCCGTTATTATAAATACTCAACCTCATGTTCATAGAATAATGTATTCTTATTTTTGTCTGATGAGTCCACCATATAATTTATGAAAAGCATTACTGGAACACCCTGTATATTTATATTCAATATAATGATGTATGTGTATGTAAACAAAAAAGGACATGCATGGGTAAATGTGCGTGTGTATACAGTAGACTCGTCTGTGTGCGTGTTTGTATTCTTATGTGCATGTGTGTCTTCTTGTGTGTAAATATGGTTTGTTAGTATGCTTAAGCATGTATGTAAATGTGCTTAACAATGTGTAAGTGTATATAGCCTATCTCTTGTGTATGTGGAAGTGTAAGATTGTGTGTTCTTGTGTGGAAGTGGGACGTGTGCATGCTGATACATGTGCATATCTACTGTATGTGTGTATATGTTTTAATACGTACGGTATTAAGAAATAATATTAGGAAAGAAAGGATATTAGGAAAGAAAAAAGAAATTATGAAATTAAGGTTGCCAATGACTCAAAAAATAATCCTAAAGCTTTTTACCAACTATATAAATCCAAGGTTAGAGATGTAATTGGTCCCCTTAAAACTTCGACAGGAGAAATGACAGAAAATGATTTAGAAATGTGCAGTACATTAAATAGTCAATTTCTTTCCGTTTTCACTAATGAAAATTTGGCACAGTTTCCAGAAGTCCGTAAGGTATATAGCGATAGTATAGAAAATAGGTTAAGTACGGTTACTATAAGTAGAAATGATGTGCTTAAGGAAATTGACAGACTGAAACCTCATAAATCGCCTGGTCCTGATGAGGTATATGCTAGAGTATTAAAAGAATGTAGGGATGAGTTAAGTTACCCATTAACATTTTTATTTAACAAGTCATTGGAGACGGGTATAGTTCCAGAAGCTTGGAAGCTTGCAAACGTAGTTCCGATCTTCAAAAAAGGTGACAAATCAATAGCATCCAATTACCGTCCCATTAGTCTTACATTAATCATAGGAAAGCTACTAGAGTCAATTATTGCTAGTAAAATTAGAAACCACTTAGATACATTTAATTTAATAAATTCTTCTCAGCATGGATTCACTCAGGGACGTTCTTGCCTTACTAATTTGCTTAGTTTTTTCTCAGAGGTATATGAAGCAGTAGATAATGACAAGTCATATGATATAATATATTTAGATTTCAGTAAAGCTTTCGACAGAGTCCCCCATGAGAGATTGATGAGAAAGGTTGAGGCGCATGGAATATGTGGGGCGTTGTTGGGATGGATTAGGTCATGGCTAATTGGTAGGAAGCAGAGAGTCAGCATAAATGGTACGAAGTCAGAATGGGGAGCAGTCAAAAGTGGTGTCCCCCAGGGATCTGTATTAGGTCCCCTGTTGTTTGTTATATACATAAATGACCTTGATTTAGGTATAACTAGTAGGATAAGTAAATTTGCAGACGATACCAAAATGGGGAGAACAATTGATTCAGATAGAGATATAGAGTGCCTCCAAAGGGATCTAGATACCTTACACGAATGGTCAGTAAATTGGCAGATGAAGTTTAACATTGACAAATGCAAGGTATTAAAGATAGGGAAGATGCATACAAATGTTAAATATAAACTAGCTAATGTGGAATTAGAAAACTCGAATTGTGAGAAAGATCTAGGTGTGTTTGTTAGCAATGATTTGAAGCCTAGACAACAGTGTATAAGCGTTCGAAACAAGGCAAACAAGATTCTCGGGTTCATCTCAAGGAGTGTGAGTAACAGAACTGCTGATGTTATCTTAAAACTTTACTTGTCATTAGTGAGACCCCATATGGATTATGCTGTTCAATTTTGGTGTCCTTATTACAGAATGGACATAGATTCATTGGAGAGAGTACAACGTAGAATGACAAAAATGATCCATAATATTAGAAATCTTCCGTATAAAGAAAGGTTGAAGAAATTAGGCTTACATTCGTTAGAGAGACGCAGAGTTAGAGGGGATATGATAGAGGTGTTCAAGTGGGTTAGTGGGATTAACAAAGGGGACATGACAAATGTACTAAAGCTCAGTGATAGCGAAAGAACTCGTACCAATGGTTTCAAATTAGATAAATTTCGTTTCAGAAAAGATATAGGCAAATATTGGTTTGGTAACAGAGTTGTAGATGGGTGGAATGGACTACCAAGTGCTATAGTGAGATTAAAAACGATAGGGAGCTTTAAGATAAAATTGGATAAGCATATGGACGAGAAGGGTTGGGTGTGAAGGGGGATCAGCAGGGTTGGGCCAATCAGCGCTCTGCAGACCCCCGTAATCCTGCGTTATTCTCTAACCGTTTTGGTAAGATGATCCTCAGGGTATTAGAGTGTTGAGCCTATAATTGGGCTTTGTAATTGGGGTTGTGTGGGACAGGGATCTGCCTTGCTTAGGCCAATCGGCTTTCTGCAGACTCCCATTTTCTTATGTTCTTATGTTCTTATGTATACATTTGCATAAATAAAATATACATTTTGATAATAAAGAAATGCGTCATCGAATCCTAAATGGATTAATAAATGGTTAAAAAAAATCGTATGAGGGATTATTGTGCTTTTTTATTATTATTTTTGTATATTATATTTATTTATTTAGTGTTTAACTTTCTTGATTATTGTATTTATTTTTTTAGAAAGTGCCTATAACTTTCTTGATTATTGTATTTACTTATTTAGAAACTATTCTTAGCTTATTTAATTATTGTTTTGATTTAGTTTGTTTTCAATTTTAATGTAACTAACAGTTTAAAAACATTCACATTCCTCACTGAAGTATGATAATCCTAACGATAACATAACAGAAAAGTAATTATAGAATAAGCTCCTTTTATTATAACAAATCATTCCGTATATAATCACATATAAAATAACTATATATAATAACTAATACATAAATGGATCACAGCAAATCAACTGAAATAACTATATTTCAGTAATTAGCGAATGCCTAATTCTCGTAGATGCAACATAAAAATGGGATTCTTCCGGGAAGGAGTTTTAATCGGAAAATGCTTATTTTCGGGATTATTAGCGATACTGACCGCCACAGCATTTCAGAAAGACACCTTTCTTGAAAAATATATATATGTGGTGGGTTTCTTGCTATCACGTGCTTGTTGTGTAGTAATAAACTGGGAAGTCCTGGCCTTCCAGCTACTGGCAGCTCGTTCCCGGACCTCATTCGCCACCATTTGGACTGGTTTGGGGAAGGCGGTTTTTGGTGCGACTGTATTTCGCACGCTGAAGCTGCTACCTGGCTTGCTGTTTAGCTTGCAAGACGGGTTAGTCAGATAAAATGCGAACCTATTCTTAGAGATGGTTTTCAACAACCGCTGCCTCAGAGACATTGTAGCGGGGTTAGTCTTGCCTTGGCCGGGACGATAATTATTAGTTTTTGGCAGAGTTTTTCTCAAAGGTTTGGGTTCGATAATTTTAACGAGGCCCCGGGACACCTGTGTCTGCGGACGAGGCACTTTAATCACTTCCAGTTTTTGCTTCTTGGCAAAGTTCTTCATCATTATATCCTTCTGGTAACACCTTTCATTATATTTAGCATGGGAACCGTCCCGCGGCCGCTTGACTCCACGGTCAGTCATTTTGTGTTATTTTTATGACGAAACCTTAAGCTTTGTCGTAAATATAGTTATATAAGTACAGTACAGTACTTCTAATTAATACTCAAGAAGTTCGTAGATAAAAACTTCACGCGATTTATGGCTTGAAACGTACAAATATCACTATAAAAACTACAGTAAGTACTTGAACGTCTTACCTGAGCAGAAGTTTGAATGAGAATGACGCAGTCATAAACTTAAAATTATCATTTCGCTTCTGGGGAACAGGTTGTGATGGATTTATTTTTATATTATATTAGGATAGTTAATCGAGTGTAGTTTTGAAATAAATCATATTAGCTATGATTAAGAAGATAATAAAGATTTTGAACCGATTACAAGTGTTTTATAATTTAAAACAGAATAATTATTGTGAAGTATATATACTTAAGTTTATCATATAATGTCATTTTCTATATTTCTTGAATCATAGAAAACTACAGTTTATAGGGTAACTTAATTATATTTACGACACACAAACACGCGCGTACCAACATACGAGTATATAGCAACACATATAACACCTTTCTTCAGTGACAACCTGTTTAGAGTGTTGGGGCATGTAGAAAAGAAAGGTGAATAAAGAATAAAGTATACTGTATGTGCAGAATCATGTCGCGTGTTAGCCGATCTCTGTAACTAGGGTACACTATAGATCGAGATACCCTATAGGCTAGTTTCAAGAGATTGGCCAACCTCCGCCATATTGGTAGCACTGGTGATAGCGACATAGAGTGCCTCCAAAGGGATCTAGATACCTTCCACGAATGGTCAGTAAATTGGCAGATGAATTTTAACTTTGACAAATGCAAGCTATTAAAAATAGGGAAGACGAATTATTATGTTTCTTACACCAACCAACTTCACATCTAAACTTAATTAATGAAATCAACAAATACATGTGGCACTCCGAGGACTCGAACCGAGGATACTCACATCAAAATTCCGCGCAATATGCATTACGCTATCAAGACAGTTAAAGAAATATGGACAAGCCTAGATGTATTATGCAGTTTCGAATCCTGCATATTAATCTGAGCTTGTACATATATTCCACTATTGCAAAATATAAACTAGCTAATACAGAATTAGAAAACTCAGACTGCGAGAAAGATTTGGGTGTGTTTGTTAGCAACGATTTGAAGCCTAGAAAACAGGGTATAAGCGTTCGTAACAAGGCAAACAGGATTCTCGGGTTCATCTCAAGGAGTGTGAGTAACAGAACTGCTGATGTTATCTTAAAACTTTACTTATCATTAGTGAGACCTCATATGGATTAAGCTGTCCAATTTTGGTGTCCTTATTACAGAATGGACATAGATTCGTTGGAGAGAGTACAGCGAAGAACGGCAAAAATTATTCATAATATTAGATATCTACCAAATGAAGAAAGGTTGAACAAATTAGGCTTACATTCGTTAGAAAGATGCAGAGTTAGAGGGGATATGATAAAAGTGTTCAAGTGGGTTAATGGGATTAATAAAGGGGACATGAAAAATGTACTGAAGCTCAGTGATAGCGAAAAAACGAACAAATGGTTTTAAATAAGATAAGTTTCGTTTCAGAAAAGATATAAGCAAATATTGGTTTGGTAACAGAGTTGTAGACATGTGGTACAAAGGAGTACAAAGGAGTACAAAGGAAATCAAGCAACAACAGATCTAGTGACCCTTCTAGGCTGCTTGTCCTCCAAAACACTGAGGATCAAGTGTCCAAACAGTGGTTTAGAGTGGGTAAGGGAACATTGGAAAGGGAACTACTGCCCTGCCACTAACGTGGCAGGACTAGGAAGTTAGTAGGGGACATATGGGTTAGTAACTGAGGGGAGGATAAAGTTATTCATTTACAAACGCAGTCAGTCGCGGGTTTGATGAGAGATATTTGTCTAGGCGGAATTTAAATGAATCAACGGTGCTGCAGTCTATAACGTTTCGGGGAAGCCCATTCCACAAGTTGACAACTCGATTGAAGAAGAAATTCTTAGATTCGTGCGAGTTAAAAGATTTACCAATAATTTTGCAACCGTTTCCCCGTGTGTAATTAGATTGGTCGATAGTGAAGTACTTACTACAGTTCATATTGTCGATGCCTTTGATGATTTTGAACACTTGAATTAAGTCGCCTCTTAATCTGCGCTGGGTTAAAGGAAATAGATTTAATTCTCTAAGACGCTCTTCGTATGGTTTGTTCTTTAGGCTAGGTATCATTTTGGTAACTCTACGTTGAACTCGTTCTAGCTTGTTTATATCTTTTTGGTAATAAGGGCACCAGGATTGAACGCAGTATTCCAGAAGAGGGCGGACTAAGGAATTGTAAAGGGTTAGGATAACTTCTTTGGATTTATGCTCAAATGACCTGCCTATAAAGCCAATTATTTTGTTTGCCTTCTTAACAACTTCTGAACATTGTTGACTCGGTTTTAGGTTACTCGATATTGTTACTCCCAGATCAGTTTCTCTGTTTACATTCTTAAGCTGAGTGCCATTCATCGAATAGTTTGCTTTCTCATTTAGGTATCCGACATGTAGTACTTTACATTTATCCGCATTGAAACTCATTTGCCAAATTTGGGCCCAACATGACAATTTATCTAGATTGTGTTGCATATCGTCAACTTGTTCTTTTGAGAGTACGCTATTTGCAATTTTTGTATCGTCAGCAAATTTTGAGATTGTGCAGGTGAGACCCTCATCTATGTCGTTGATGTAAATTAGAAAGAGAATTGGTCCTAGTACCGATCCCTGGGGTACCCCGCTACTTACATTGGTCCATTTAGATGCCTTACCGTTTATGACTACTCTTTGCTTTCTGTTGTTGAGCCAATTTTCTATCCATTTCAACACACCGTCTTGTATTCCATGCGCTTTTAGTTTTAGCAGTAAACGTTTGTGGGGAACTTTGTCAAAGGCCTTTTGAAAATCAAGGTATATAATATCTACAGCTTTACTCTCATCGTAGAGGTTGAGGATATCGTGGAAGAAGTCTAAGAGGTTTGTTAAACAGGAACGTTTTTTACGAAAGCCGTGTTGAGTATCTTTAAGTATGTTATTTTCCTCTAAGTGATTTACGAGTCTGTCTCGTATGACCGTTTCTAGCATTTTACATACAACTGAGGTTAAGCTAATTGGACGATAGTTACTGGGTAGGGATTTGCTGCCTTTTTTGAATATCGGTGTTACGTTGGCTAGCTTCCACTGATCAGGCATAGTTCCAGACTGCAAGGATTTATTGAATAGTAATGTCAGTGGTTTGGAGAGCTCATTCTTAGCTTCCTTTAGAACTCTAGGCGAGATTGTATCAGGTCCTGGCGTTTTATTTACTTTGAGTTTATCTAAACAATTCAATACTTCTCTCTCTGTAACGGTGATATTGCTTAGAACATCTGAATTATCAATCTGAATCGGCGATGGTGTAGGGATATCACTGAGGTCTTCGGTTGTAAAAACTGATGCAAAGAAGGTATTGAGGGCATTACTCATTTGTACTTCGTCTTTGGTGTATTCTCCTTTTTCATCGACTAACGGTCCAACAGTTGAAGTAACTACTTTTTTCTTTCTGATATAACTATAGAATTCTTTCGGGTTTGTTTTACTTTGATTCGCAATATGTAACTCTAAGGTCTTTTTACTTTGCTTAATTAACTTTTTGGCTTTGCGTCGTAGCTCTACAAATTTCACCCGTTCTTCGTCATTTTGTGAGGATTTTAATCTATCATTAGCAAATTTTTTAGCAAGCAGGCAGTTTGAAATATCTTTATTCCACCATTTGGCTTATTATTATGGCCTGGACGCCGTATTTTCGATGGTATGCAGTCTTGCACTGCTTTTAGGTAAGTGGTTTCGAATAACTTCCAAGATGTATTTATGTCGTTATTGTTAATTAAAAAGCTCCAGTCAGTTTCTTTAAACATAGCTCTAAGTTTATGGAAGTTTGCTTTCTTGAAATTAGGGACTTTTTCGATGCTACTATCTGGTTCGTTACTAGTAAACTTTAAAGTGAAAGTTATCGTACGATGGTCGCTGTTACTGAATTCATCACCAACATTCAAATTCTCTATCAATTCTTCTTTTGTTGCAAGTACAATGTCAAGAACGTTATTACCACGGGTCGGCGTTCGAACAAATTGATAAAGCGAACTCTCTTGCAAGTTCGTATACAAGTCATGTCCGGAGTGTGAAGTAAGAGTATCGCCCCACTTGGTCACAGGTAAATTAAAGTCGCCAAAAATTACGGTATCTTGTGAGTTACTTACATCTGCAATTTGTTCGTAAATTTCTCGGTCAGTTTGCACTGATTGAGCTGGAGGTCTGTATATTAACGCAAGTATTATTTTTGTACCTTTATTATTCTTTATTAGCACAAAAGATGTGTCGACGTTCACAATTTGAGGTTTTGACACGAGGGTCGGGTTAAGACTTTCTTTGATATAAAATAAAACGCCACCTCCATTTTTATTTATTCGGCTGTTCTCAAACATTACATAACCGGGAAGTGAATACTCTGCTAAAAAGTCTCTATCTTCTGTATTGAGCCAAGATTCTGTTATGCCAATCACATCATAATTTTCTGTAAACACTAGTTCCTCTAAATCTGAAAATTTATTGCGTATGCTACGAGCGTTTGCATAGAAAACCTTTAAAGTTGCGGTTTTAGAACTCGCATTACGTTCTTTCATCGAATTATTGGTTCTGGTCGGATCTACATTTACATTCATGGCTGTCCTCGGTCCTCGGTCGTTATCCCTGACGGTTTTGAATTTGGGTCGTGTTGGTGGAGATTTATCCAAATTCGCGGTAATTGACGGATTAGTATTTAACCTCTGAAGTGCGCACGGGGGTAAATGAAAACCTCCCCCTGTGCTGACGTATTTGAGGTTTTTCGTCACTAAAATATTCATTGTACCATTAATAGCATTAATAATTATCCATATGCGCCTATTATGGGTTGATTATAAAGGTATTAACCTGAAACAACAATAAAACGAGTGAAAACAGCGTTTGGATGGTCAAAATCGGAGATATAGCCCGCGAGTTGTATAATCTATGGGTGAGGCAAACTCCTTTCCCGCCAATTTCCCCCAAGGCCACTGAGACACAGTCGATCGATACTCTCTCTCTCTCTCTTGCACTCGATGGCCATCAGTGATGACAACACCCTGCTTGCAACTCGCTAATGTTAGCACGAAAATATACCTCAGAATAAGGGAATAATAGGGAAAATAGGTGATAACTGAGGAATAGGAGGAAAGTGGGGAAGGAGGGGAGGTAGAGGACTGAGATTTTGCATGGCCCAGGGGCCAAAAAAATAAAAAAAAAAATAAAAAAAAAAAATAAAATTTTTTTTTTTTTCGATGTAAAAAGTTGATTTTTAGTTTTACTTACTCCAGAGAGTCTTCCCGCAGTCCGCCGGCCGAACTCTAAAGAGTCTTCCCGCAGTTCCCGGGTTAATTCCTTTGTAGGTTGCCGTCCTCGCTGTCTTCGGTCCTCCTTCCTGGTTGTTCTGTGCTGAGTCGATTTCTTCTCCGAAAATCCTTCACCGCATCGTTGAGAAGACGCCCAAAACGTGCTGCTCCCACCTGGTTCAGATGAACTCCATCGTCCGAAAACAAATAGTCATCGTAGTAGAAATTGTCCCAGGTCACTAAGGACACATCCTCACTCAACTTAGGGGAGGTGTGGTGGAGTGGTCATGCCACTGGATTGGTAATCCAATGGACCCGGGTTCAAATCCCGATATGTCAATGGGAAGATATTATTGGGATTGAATTTGTGCTGTACCTAGTATCAGTGCATTACCACAAAGCCCACCGAAATGCCAAAAAAATACCCTCATTGTTCCCTGATTAAATAACACTGTATGAATATTCCCATATTCAAAATATGTTACAGGGGGACAATGCCTAGTGAGTTCACTGCTCAATAGGTGGCGTTCTGAGAGTGAGGGTCTGAGTCTGGAGGGTGAGACAGCGAATCACTTGAACGAAGCAACCAGCCGCTTCAGAGATGGAGCTGCTTCGAGCCATGAATGGATGCTTCACATGTCTCACTCCCCAGACTGGAACAAGACCTCACGGGCTTCACCGTGTTGCGCGGTGGAATGTACAGTCTCTCAGCCTATGCCCGAGGGGGAGTAGTTGAAATATAGAAAACAAAAAAAGGCAGGTACGCTATATGTATATAATATGAATTATTGATGATTGACAAATTTTGATTGACCTTTTGGAAAGTGCTGACAATTACTTGTCATTTAATATAAAATAACCTATTGTCGTTGCTCAACATTAGTATTTACGGCGATACAAAGTCAGAAGATGTTGAAAAAGCAAAATGTTTTAGACCCCATCACTTTTATCAATGAGTATTTCATTTGTTGTGGGTTTTACTACTGTAATATTAAAGATCGGCATTTCCTGTTTCTATTGAGATATAATCGATTATAGTAAACAATTCTTGTTGCTCAAAATTGATGTAGAATGAATATTTGTGATATTTTGTACTCGTCATGTATAAATATATTTTGTAATTCATTTTTAAACAAATATTGATGATACAAAATGTTTGATGACACGTTTCGAATTAGCCTAAAACAGCCTCGTATTTCATATATGAACATTTATTACTCAGCATTTAACGAAATCAAGACCGGGTAAGCTCGGAAAAACTATCAAAAATTACTTATATAACCATTTGCAATGATAATTTGATCTTATGTTTATTTTCTGGTTTTACAATATTATGGGTCTTGCTGTATCTTTGCGAGTATTATATATTACATGTAGAGGTGATTATTGTGGGTTATAACACAGCGTTAACATACGTGTATCGTCTTGTGACTGTGCTAATAGAACTTGAATTTGAACAGTAGTGGTAATTACTCACCAAGAAACTTTAGTGAGAGTGAGGCGGTTAGTTTTACATCGTTATTCAATAATTTAAGTTAATAATAATACGCTACAAATACATAATTATAATAAGTGAAGCATAACTTTGAATTTCTATAACCTGCTTTGATTTACGTTTATTTTTATAAAACGGGCTAATTCGTGATACAAACTAAAATTCATTAGTTTTGCTGGGATTAGTCCCAACATAAAAGTCCCCATAACAACTAGTTACGCCGCCTGCAGCACCCCCACGTTTCACAGTATACTCAGTAGTTAGGATCGTGCAATCTCCCTCCACACGTCACATATCTACCCAACCCCCTACTCCCTCATCAGATGCAGTATTCTGGACCTTCTTATCCAGTACCCTCGGCCAATGCCCCTCATGTCCCTGAGAGTTGAGTTCCCCGTACCCGCAACTGAACCTACAGTACGCCTACATCACATCCCATGACAGGTCCCGGATGACAATAGGAAGACAAATTAAGATCATGATTAGCTGGCGTGTCAAACAGTTAGGATCTCCCACGTGATTGGCCACCTGGCCACTGTGCTAAAAATGACCAGGCAAAGGTCCAGGACCCCACCAGCACAGGCAGAACAAATAAGGCTCCCAATGAGTCTGCTACAGCTACATCGGTCTGCACTCCCAACGTCCTCTTTGCCATAGTCACGGCAGACCCAGACCCCAGTCCCAAGCCAAAGGCCTCAGACTACAGGAGAGCCCAGGAGTAGAGTTCCTAGAAACCAGCCCATAACTCGCCAGAAGTCTAGACCTCATCATAATTCCGGAAGGGTGTAAAGAACTCCAAGCCCTACCTACTTCTCAACGACTATTTTGTCCAGCTCGTTGAACAATGGGAAGCTGACCTAGCAGCTATGCTGATGAAATGAAGAGAAGACGATTGTGAATATAGTCTTTGGCATAAGAGTCTACCTTAATCATGGTGAAACTTCCGTTCGTGCATCCATGGTATGCAGAAGTTGACCTGAAGTGTGGTTGACCCCTGTCTTGTGTGTGTGCAGTCCGAGGTTAGCAAAGATCTCCCTGAAGTGTGACAAGATACATGTTCATGCAAGTATTGTATGCAGAAGTCAACCTAAGGTGTGGTCATCCCATGAGAGTGCAGTTCGAGCCCAGCAGACGTCGCCTTGAAGTGTGGCGAAATCCCTCATTCGTACAACTGTAGTATGGAGATGTCGATCTGAGATGCGACCGACCTTCCATTCTCTGTGAGTACTAGAAGCTAGAGTCACGCGCCACCCTTGAGTAACCCACCTTATTGTCCCTTTCATCATTGAAGCTCCTTCCTGGTGAGTGTGGTATTACAATATATATATTATCACTTATGGGCTCACGCCCTTCTAGTTTTCCATTGTCGTGAAGGTATGCACCCAGATATATCAGAATTAACTATATTCCCCTTTGTGTTAACCCTAAAAGGATTAAGACCTCTCAGTGTTCACTATTATTGAGAAGGTATCTGTAAGTCATTTTTGTTTTAGTCACCTCTTATAACTTATGATATGTTTATGTGTTCTTCCCTGCCCGCTGCATGTTCCACGCCTAAGGAGAAAGTTATTCATAATTTGTCTAACGAAAGCCCCTTTGACGCCTCACGTTTCCTGCTTGATTCTAAAGTGTTCATCTCTCATTTATTGCAACATTAATTAAGTAATTAACCTCTGTGAGATCACCCCATGAAAGGCATCAAGTTTAGGGTTTGGTAGTGTTGAGGCCGAAGTAATGAGTTGCAAGTGAGGCAACTCCAAGAATCGTTACGTTGGTGATCGCTGTGATTATGCAATTTGTTGACCAATCACACATAATCTCGATAAGTGTAATCATGTAGTCGACCAAAACAGGGATAGATATATTCCTGACATATGGTAGTAGTGTATTTCCAAAATTATCCATTTGTTGTGTTGGCCACAGTGTTTATAGCGTATATATATACTCTATATATATATGGGTGATGGGCTGGTCTATCAGAGTGAGAACTGAGCGGTCTCTGCCATACCCATAGCTTACTCTGACTGTTCCTTTTACTTATAATTATTTTCTAGATCTCAAGTGACGGCGTCTCTTCCGTGGATTGACCTCCCAATCTACCAAGATTGGAAGCCAAAGCGTCACATTTTTCCTTTGCCCCTCAACTTTCTCTTCATAATTGCTGAGGGGCACAGGGCCCTGGGAGGGGCTTTGGTTTCCCGGGCGTTTCCTCATCCTCCCGCCATGGAGTGGCTTTGGTCACCCAGGCTTTATTGTGGTCGGCAGGGAGGGTTCTGTGGGGGTGCTCGGTTATGGCCTTGGCCTTGCTCGGGGCCTTGGGACTGTTCGGCCAGGTAGCTTGGGGAACAGCAACAACAACAACAACAACTGTATATATATATATATATATATGTTCTGACATACGGAGCCCTGTATGTTAATTTAAGAGTTAGAATTAGAGTTGAAGGAGCCGAACTACCCAAACGGTGAAGCGAGTGGGGAAACTACCTCGCCCGCATACCTGCAAACAAGCCTTCACACCTGCGTGCGTCATGGGGACCCTACAAACTACCTCGATGCCACGATGCTATGACGTATGATCGACGCCGGGAGCTGTGATTGGACCAGGCACCTGCTATGCAACTCGAGGAGCTATGATAGGGGCGCGCACCATCACTCGCCTCCTGATTCGTTCCTACACCATCATTGTTTGGTATATAAGACCCGAGTTGTGGGCATTCAAATCAGTCTCATTTGGAGTTGGGGAAGGTGAACTTGCAGCTGGAGGAAGACGGGGTGAAGTATTATAATGGGATTGTGACTGTCAGTCAGATTATATATGTGTGTGTTAAGTGTGTTCGGTGTAAACACTTACGTTATGTTGGTTAGTGAGATATGTGATTGGGAATTAACGTGAACGCTACTATTATGTGTTTAACTATTTGATTGCGAATTAACGTTAACGCTACTATTATTGTGTACTTAAACTATTTGATTGCGAAGTAACGTTAACGCTATTATTATGTACTTAACTATTTTAGTTGACTAACTTGTGGACTAAAGCAACTCTTTAAGTAATTGGGTTATGATGAAAGTAATACTATTGTTTTATATTAATACTTACGAGTTCTTTCATTTTCTTTGAATTAAGCTTACATTGCTTAACGGTGCTTAGTACGGTGATGCTGTTGTCTCATATTAGTAATATCGCCTTAGACTAACATGGCTGTGTTAATATTACTTATAGTGATTTCCTAAGCTGAAGAAAATTCTTTTGCTTCAAAATATTATATTTTGCTTTTCATATTATTTGAGTGAGACTTGAATCGAATCTATGAAACGATCCTGTAACTTTATTTACTCCTAATCAAACCAATGTTACGTGGTTAAGAAATACATTTAACTAATTATTAAATATATATCTAACTTTTTATGTGACTTTGATATTACTCCTGATGATAATAATAATAATATAATTCTATTAACGTAAGACCAGAACCAAGACTAATTAAATTAAATATAAATAAAAGGACATATAAGAAAACTATTCATTTCAAATAGGGTAAGAGACTGAAATATTCTTACTTTAATATTTATCTTTCAAGACTTTTTATAGAATTAATAGTCCTTCTTTAGATATAACTTATTCGGTTCATAACCATAGCCTACTAAGCTTCGGTTAAATAATATTCTTTATAAATACTACATGACTTTAATTAGTTTCAGTATTTTTCATAATTAAAGAGTATCGGTCAATAAAGGATACTAAGTCCTAAGATCCAAAAGGAAAGGAAGCAACAACAGGAAATAATTTTATTAGATTTTACTTTTGTTCTGCCTTCAGCTGACTGATACCTTAATATATATCTCTGTGCTATCTAGATTCATCAAGTTAACCACTTGAGGATCAAGATACGTAACAGAAGAGTGGCGACCTTGCCAGGATTAGTTTCATACAGTTTCACTCAGTTTCATTAACGTTTCACTACTAAAAAACCGAATATTAATCATGCCTCAACTAATTAATGAAGAAGATGCTAGAGTTTTCATAGAATCAGAACCCACAGCCCCTGATATTGACTGTCTGTCCAAATCCGAACTGAAAGTGCTTGCCTCACATCTCCAATTAACTGTCTCAAACATGTCCAAAGTAGAAGTGGCTCAGACCATAAAGACCCACCTGTTCCCTGTAGAAGGCGGGGAGGGTGACGGAGCAGTTGGTGGGATACCTAGCCCACTTGATGAACAATTGCCACCTGGTTTGATCGGTGATCAAGTACTGGAACTAGCCAGACTAAAAATAGAACTAGCCAGAATAAATGCCGAACAAGCCAGAGCAAATGCCGAAGAAGCCAGCATAAAAGCCAGAACAAATACCGAAGAAGCCAGCATAAAAGCCAACGCAAATATAGAACTAGCCAGAATAAATGCCGAAGCAAAGACCGAACAAGTCAGACTAAATGCCAGTGCAACGACCGAACAATGTGAATATCAATATCGTACGGCTCAACTAAATGTCAATACAAATGCTCCCGAAATTGCTCCCCCTCTGGGATTAACTATGACTAGTGTCATTCCACCTTTCACTGAGGATAATGTGCAGGATTTCTTTGTTTTGTTTGAGGAAGTTGCTGGAGGTATGAAGTGGACAAGAGATCAATGGCCTTTCATGTTGCAAACCGTTTTGACAGGGCAGGCTCGAGCCACGTATTTGTCAGAAGTAGCAGAAGTTAGGCAGGATTATGACAATCTCAAAGCAGCTATCCTAAAAACCTATCAATTGCAGCCTGAGGCTTACAGGCAATCTTTCCGTAAAAACCAGAAGAAAGTAGAAGAAACCCATAAGGTATTTGCCAGGACCATGACTAAAACTTTCAATCATTGGGTCAAGAGTAAGAAAGTCACAAGCTACAACGATCTGAAGGAGTTGGTCCTGTTAGAAAATTTCCTATGGAAAATTGATTCTTCTGTATCCTATCATTTAAAGGGGAAAAAGGTAGATTGTCTTGCTGACGCCGCTGACATGGCTGACACATACGTGCTCAACAACAAATTTCGTGGAAAGAAGCCCTACGATAATTCTAGCTCTAATTTTAAGTATCCCAATCACAAATCTGACAGACCCAGTCACAAGCCTATAACGTCTTCCCCAGCTAGCCAAAACCGAATTGTTCCCCCAACTAAAAATGCGACTCAGGGCAATGGTAACAGAGGTGGGCCCCAAACTAATAGTAATGCTCAAAGAGGGAACGTTCCCGTATCCCCTAAAGTATGTACTTTTTGTGGCAAGAGAGGCCACCTAGCTTATCAGTGCTGGGCCAAGGAGAGAACGGAGAGATCGGGGCAGACAGTTGCCGCCGTATCTCAAACTCCATATGTGCCTGTAATGCAGGACTCCCGACAGAAGGAGTACCTAGCACCAAAAGTTCCTTTAATGCAAGACTCTCGACAGAAGGAGTACCTAGCAGCTAACGTAAAACATCTAGACAGGGGTGTAGTAGCATGTGTGGTGCAACCCACTAGGGTTAAGCCAATAATAATTTCACCATCAGTGCAGGACAGTTACAGTCCCTTTATATCATCTGGCAACGTGAGATTAAATGGTTGTATGCATGAGGTAAAAATTCTGAGAGACACAGGTTCTACTAGCACCCTCATGGTGAATCCTTACACTGAGTGCCCACCTGGCGAACCAGTTGTAATGAGAGGTGCTGGAGGCCAGTTTTATGCATACTTGGTAAAAGGCGAAATTGAATGTGAGTTACTACAGGGTGAGGCCACCATAGCTTTGTGTAGGTCCCAAGATATCCCTGTGCCTGGGGTAACGCTCCTTTTGGGGAATGATGTAGCAGGTGAGAAGGTCCGACCAGACCCCATTTTGTCACTTTCCCCTGTTAACGAGCCACTAACCGGTGAGCTCGAAAAGGAGATGCCAACAGTTTTCCCTGTGTGTGCTGTCACACGTTCAATGTCTCGAGTAGCAGTTCCCTCCGACAGAAATGTACCGAATGTAAGAGTTGATGAAAGGGATGATGAGAATGTGAATGACGCTCCAACTGTGCCTGATGATGTGACTGAGGTGGATTTATCTGACACCTTTATGGCTCATCTTGACCCTAACGATGACTATGAAACCCCTCCAAATTGTCCTAGTGGCCTGGTAGAGCTACAGAGAGATGATCGTGAATGCAAGGAGTTAGCTGCCAGGTCCGTGAGTGAAGAAGAATGTGAGAAGGAGGGTGGTGAATGTTTCTACCTCAAAGGAGGAGTATTATGGCGAAGATGGAGACTGCCACACAGACCAATCGATGACGGGGCTTGGGACGTCCATCAAGTAGTAGTCCCCAAACCTTGTCGTAAAGATATCATGGAAATGGCACATTGTATACCATTGGCAGGACACCTAGGTGTGAGAAAAACTCTAGACAGAATCAGAGCCCACTTTTACTGGCCAGGAATGCGTGCAGATGTAGTGGAGTGTTGTAGAGTGTGTCACACTTGCCAGATGACCGGAAAACCCAATCAGAAGGTGCCTGTACATCCTCTGGTGCCCTTGCCCGTTTTCGAGAATCCTTTTACTCGGGTGGTAGTGGACATTGTAGGCCCATTGCCTAAGACTTCCCAAGGTAACATTTATTTATTAACTATCATGGACATGGCAACTCGCTACCCAGAGGCTATACCCTTAAGGACTACCTCTGCTCCAACTGTCATCAAGGAACTGCTCAAATTCTTCACCAGAATGGGTTTCCCCCATGAGGTGCAAAGTGATCAAGGAACTAATTTTACCTCTAACATTTTTCAGCAGTCCCTGAAGGAGTTGGGTATCGAGCATGTTAAGTCTAGCACCTACCACCCAGAGAGTCGAGGGGTTCTCGAAAGATATCATCAGACATTAAAAGGAATGTTACGTAAATATTGTACAGAGACCGGAGTTGAGTGGGATAAGGGGGTACCTTTTCTTTTATTTGCTACTCGTGAGGTTCCAACTGAATCCCTGGGTTTTTCCCCTAATGAGCTAGTTTTCGGTCACCAGGTAAGCGGTCCTTTGCAACTATTGCAGGATAGCCTAGTTGGCCAGGAGGGGAACCAAAACCTCCTCAAGTATGTTTCAGATTTCAAAACCCGGCTGAGATCCTCATGTGAGTTTGCCGCTCAAAACCTGACCGTGGCTAAAAGCTCCATGAAGAAATGGTATGACAGAAAAGCCCGTGAGAGGGAGTTTCAGCCCGGTGATGAGGTTTTGGTCCTGCTCCCCCTTTTTGGCCAACCTTTATCTGCCAAGTTCAGGGGCCCATATAAGATCATTCGGAGGGTGAGCATTACCGATTATCTAGTAACTACCCCAGACAGGAGAAAGCCCACGCAAGTATTCCATATAAATATGTTGAAACCCTACCATAGGTCCCCTGATTCCTCTCCTCCAGATTCTCCCACTGTGGCAGTGAATGTCAGGACCTGTGAACAGCCTGGTGCGGACGAAGTTTTCAGTTCTCTTACTGACTCGCAACAGACTGTTCCAGAGCCTGAAGGTATCCATGCAGACTTTGACTTGTCATGTAGCCTATCCAACTTTCAGTATAATTCAGTGGCTTGGAGGGAATTACCATCTAAACTATGTCATCTTCCCTCTGATCAAGCGAACCAACTAATCTCTGTTTTATCTCAGTCTCCCAGTGTGTTCCGTGATACTCCAGGGCTCACTTCTTTGGCCGTGCACGACATCGACGTAGGGGATGCAACTCCCATTAAACTATCCCCCTACCGTGTCTCGCCACAACGCAGGAGTATACTGCAGGTCGAGCTTGACTTTATGTTGTCTAATGAACTGATCACTAGGGCCTTAAGCCAGTGGAGTAGTCCGGTCATACTTGTGCCAAAGCCAGACGGGAGCCATAGGTTATGTATGGACTATAGGCATGTCAATGCTGTCACAAAGAACGATACCTACCCACTGCCACGGATCGACGACTGCATTGACCAGATTGGTACAGCCACCTATATCAGCAAGATTGACTTGATGAAGGGATATTGGCAAGTAGCTCTCACCCCTAGAGCGAGGGAAATATCATGCTTTGTAGTTAACAATCAAGCCTTCTGCTGTAACGTAATGCCCTACGGCTTGAAAAACGCCCCAGCTACATTCCAGCGCCTCATGAATTTGGTGACTGAAGGGGTACCTGGGGTTGTCTACATCGATGATATTCTTATCTTTTCACAGTCATGGGAGGAGCATCTTTACCAACTTAGATTGCTGTTCTTAAATCTTGCTGATGCCAATCTGGTGGTTAATCTTAAGAAATGCACCTTTGTAAAGAGTACGGTCCAGTATCTAGGATATACGGTAGGTCAGGGGCAGGTTGCACCTCCTCAAGCAAAGGTAGAGTCTATTCTAGAATTCCCAACTCCTAGCACTAAGAAACATATCCAAAGGTACCTAGGCATGATTGGCTATTATAGGCGTTTCATTATAAATTTTTCCAAGTTGACAGCTCCCCTGACAGATCTTCTCCGTAAGGATGTGAAGTTTGTGTGGTCCTCTGAATGTGAAGAAGCCTTTATTGCTACCAAATATATATTATCTAATTATCCTGTACTCCGAGCTCCTGATTTTAACAGATCTTTTTCCCTGGCAGTGGATGCGAGCAATACCGGGGTTGGTGCAGTGTTGCTCCAGGAAGACGACTGTGAGGTATTGCATCCTGTGTGCTATTTCAGTAAAAAATTAAATTCTGCCCAACGTAACTATTCAGTCATTGAGAAGGAGCTGTTAGCATTAATTTTATCCCTTCAATACTTTGCTGTCTATGTGCAATCTGCCTCTGGTGCCATCACTGTGTATACTGACCATCACCCCTTAAAATTTTTGCATAGGTTCCGAAATAAAAACCAACGACTGACCAGGTGGAGTTTGTTGCTGCAGGAATACTCCCTGGATGTCAAACATATTAAGGGGGTCCAGAACGTGCTAGCCGATTGCCTTTCACGTATCTGTTAAAGATTACATTTACCAGGTTGGCCTCATACAGCAGTAAGTTTAATTTAATGAGAGGATTTTTGGCAATTAGCTCTCCCTTGTAGCGAGGTAAATATCATGCTTTTGTAGTGCGCTTTTAAGCCTTCAGCTGTGAGATGCCTTGCAGTTCGAATAATGCTCCAGCTACGTTCCGGCTATGTTCTGATGTGGTACCTGGAGACGTTGCCTACTTTGGGTGATATCCTTATTATATCCTCATTTTAATTTTGCTGTTGCCAATCTGGTGGTGAATCTATTTATGTATTCTGTTTAATATTATGTACTGTACTCCTTAAACTCTTTTCTAGGGGGGAGGTCTGACATACGGAGCCCTGTATGTTAATTTAAGAGTTAGAATTAGAGTTGAAGGAGCCGAACTACCCAAACGGTGAAGCGAGTGGGGAAACTACCTCGCCCGCATACCTGCAAACAAGCCTTCACACCTGCGTGCGTCATGGGGACCCTACAAACTACCTCGATGCCACGATGCTATGACGTATGATCGACGCCGGGAGCTGTGATTGGACCAGGCACCTGCTATGCAACTCGAGGAGCTATGATAGGGGCGCGCACCATCACTCGCCTCCTGATTCGTTCCTACACCATCATTGTTTGGTATATAAGACCCGAGTTGTGGGCATTCAAATCAGTCTCATATTTTGGAGTTGGGGAAGGTGAACTTGCAGCTGGAGGAAGACGGGGTGAAGTATTATAATGGGATTGTGACTGTCAGTCAGATTATATATGTGTGTGTTAAGTGTGTTCGGTGTAAACACTTACGTTATGTTGGTTAGTGAGATATGTGATTGGGAATTAACGTGAACGCTACTATTATGTGTTTAACTATTTGATTGCGAATTAACGTTAACGCTACTATTATTGTGTACTTAAACTATTTGATTGCGAAGTAACGTTAACGCTATTATTATGTACTTAACTATTTTAGTTGACTAACTTGTGGACTAAAGCAACTCTTTAAGTAATTGGGTTATGATGAAAGTAATACTATTGTTTTATATTAATACTTACGAGTTCTTTCATTTTCTTTGAATTAAGCTTACATTGCTTAACGGTGCTTAGTACGGTGATGCTGTTGTCTCATATTAGTAATATCGCCTTAGACTAACATGGCTGTGTTAATATTACTTATAGTGATTTCCTAAGCTGAAGAAAATTCTTTTGCTTCAAAATATTATATTTTGCTTTTCATATTATTTGAGTGAGACTTGAATCGAATCTATGAAACGATCCTGTAACTTTATTTACTCCTAATCAAACCAATGTTACGTGGTTAAGAAATACATTTAACTAATTATTAAATATATATCTAACTTTTTATGTGACTTTGATATTACTCCTGATGATAATAATAATAATATAATTCTATTAACGTAAGACCAGAACCAAGACTAATTAAATTAAATATAAATAAAAGGACATATAAGAAAACTATTCATTTCAAATAGGGTAAGAGACTGAAATATTCTTACTTTAATATTTATCTTTCAAGACTTTTTATAGAATTAACTCTCTCCATCATATTATGTTCCAATAAGTCCGAGTTGGCGCTTGACAAGTATTTTGGGTCTTGAATTTGGCTCATGAGTGTTGTCGAAGCCTTACATTTTTCGCGATTTCCATCCACCAGAATGCTGTTTATT
>JBAKBP010001824.1:0-167500 GCA_037953745.1 Lithodes maja | reverse complement strand
GTGTTTTCACTATAAACACTTATACAAGTAAAATACACTACTTCAAGTGATAAATAGCAATATAATTGACTCAATATGGTATGAAAGTGATCCACAAACAAGCGAAACCATGGCCCCTCGTGGAGCCCACCTTGGTCACGTACACCAGACTAGCAAAACACTTCACTAACATGGTTTTTATACCCTAAACAAGAATAACACAATAATCCATCGATAACCCAACGATATAGCACTTCGTTTGGGTTATATTAGGGCGGTAATATCAGCCAGGCTGGGCAAAATGGAGGCCCCTTGATTTAAAGGGCCACACACACCCACCTACTAGGCTGACTGATGGGAAGAAACTGACTCTCTCTACCACCGCGGGGCCCTCACAGGGACGCTAGGGGGTTGCTAGATTTTTCCACATGTACATCTAACTTATCGGACTTACCAGCCAAAAAACCGGCTCAATTGCGTCATAAACTTATTTTCTAGCAATATAATAAGTCCATATGACGCGATCGCGTCATATGTGTTTTTGGTTCACTCTGCCATATGACGCGATCGCGTCATATATGTCTGGGAGAGTTAATAGTCCTTCTTTAGATATAACTTATTCGGTTCATAACCATAGCCTACTAAGCTTCGGTTAAATAATATTCTTTATAAATACTACATGACTTTAATTAGTTTCAGTATTTTTCATAATTAAAGAGTATCGGTCAATAAAGGATACTAAGTCCTAAGATCCAAAAGGAAAGGAAGCAACAACAGGAAATAATTTTATTAGATTTTACTTTTGTTCTGCCTTCAGCTGACTGATACCTTAATATATATCTCTGTGCTATCTAGATTCATCAAGTTAACCACTTGAGGATCAAGATACGTAACAATGTGTTTAGCATTACGTTATTTATAGGCAGCCCAGTGTTAATATCGATACAGGTATATGTTCAGTGTTCATGCTAGTGGAGTGTTTGAGTTGATTGGGAGGGAATATTACACTGGAGTCCCAACCCTTTCAGAATTTAGAATGACTGTGTGTTTCGCAAAGTCTGTTGCAAATTCCTGCAAGGTCAGGGTAAGGTCAACGGAGTCATGGAACGGATGCGTTAAGGCTTGGTCACCTTTGTCTTTTTTAATGTGTCAATTTTTTTTGGAATATTCAACCCTGGTTTACCGCTGTCATTATGCAGCCATACGGCGTGAGTGGGGCGCAATAAAGATAACAGGAGGTCCACGTGGGCAGAGGTGGGGGTAGGGGGGATCACGCTGAGGTGTGGAAACGCGGAAAAGGGTGAGGACTCCTACGGGACGCCCCTGGATTAGCAGGAGGATGTGGAATTTAAGTGTGTGTCGGGAGTAGGTTGGGGGATTGATTGATCAAACACGCTTTGAGGACATTGCAAGGGACATTGCGCAGTCATTTGTGGTGGCCCAAGACAACCCAGCGGCAGATGCAAGGTCGAGGCAATGTTGGATGCATAGGCATCAAACAAAAATTGAGAAGGAGAGAAAAATATTAATGATGGAGCGAGAGAAGATTTTTATGCTATATAATCAGAACAGCTGACATTAGGGTTATGATGAAATGGAAAGTATATGATTGATAATGAAAAGAGAGAGAGAGAGAGTGACTGACCGACTGACCTTTCTAGGCACTTCTTGGTATTCTGTGCGGTTCCTTGTAATACCATAGTCTCATAACGCTTTTTCAACAGTTTTCCGTTGCTGCGAAACAAAAAGATGCACGCCGGAGCAAAATATATGAGCTTGGCTTCAGCACGATATGGCAGGAAATGTCTTACGGAGTGGCCGAAAATCGGTATTTGCCAAAACGTCAAGGTACTTCATGGTACTCAAGGACACATCAGCTAGTATCCTGAGAATATTATAATTTGAATGCCGAATAGCCCGCGAACCGTATTTCGTGGCAAGTTGGCACCTGATTCTTTTAGGGGGGAAAGGGGCTTAACTCTCTGCAGGAATACTCTGCTCTACAGGACAGTGTTCTGGGATGGACCAGGTCTCCAGTCGGTCTGGCTCTCCTCCATAATATTCAGTGTTTCGCCCAATATAAAGCCCCTACTTTACCTTTCCTTAACTCCAACACATTCAACAGCTGCCGCAAGTGCCTATCATTGGAAGCTATTCTAAAGTTCCACTTGATCCTCCAGAGAACCAAGTACTTCAAAGCAATTTGAGAGTTTTTACATAATTCCCTCGCACACTTCTCATCCTTGAGCTTCTCAAGATGAACTAAAAAACTTTTCTTCTTTGCTGAATCTTTCATCTATGTCTTTCCTCTAACGTCTTTCCTTCTTGCTGGAAGTTTGCTCTTATTCAACCTATCCCAAAGAAGGATTACCACTCCCAGCCCTCCAACTATCGTCCAATTGCTCTCATTTCTTGCATCTTCAAAATGTTTGAAACCATTTTTAACTCAAAATGTCTTAAGCATTTATCTTCCCATAATCTTAGATTGCCAGTACAGGTGAAGTTGTTTTGATTAGAAAATGTGCAGAATATAACTGTTGGTATGCCTGGAGACCATATATCCTTGTGACTTGCATTGGAAACCATTATTATAGTTATACTAATTAAAATACAAAGGATTACTGTGGTAATTTGATTTGGAACTTGAATAAATACTATATTCAAATAAATATATATTTCTGTTCTTACAACATAACTTATATGTATATATATCTGAACTATAATTACTACACTATAACACACCACAAGCATATGCAAACAAGCAGGCATGCACACACGCACGCATACGCAAACGCACATAATGGTTATTGTTATTTCCACCCACTATTACATGAGGTGTCACGCACTATATGCTTATATGTATCTCAATTGCGTAGCATACATTTAGTCCTGTTGCTAAATAATGACTTTGCTAAGTGTTCAATGTTGCAACCAAAAATAATTATCTATAAAAAAACATAATTATTCACTCCGATAATGCTTATTGAGGCACACAATATTCTGAGTGTGTGTGTGTGTGTGTGTGATTACCAATTATGCCAAGAGTAATGCTTAGTTGACGTAGTTTGTGTTTCCGAGGTTAGAGAGTGATGGTCGACCAATGACTATCACAGTTGTCAATTGCATGATAATATGTTATTAGTTGCCTGAGATTGCACTGCATATAAAAGAAAAGACAATGCTGTATTAGTTTAAATAAATAGTACATTTAAACAAATAACAAATGTAAGGTAGCTTTCTGAAGTCATAATAGTAGGCGAACATCTATACTATATCATTAATTATAGCATATTTATCCCCACGACTTATGTGACACCAAATGATAATCTGGATTTTAAACAGGTTATATATAGGCCAATAGTAGATGCAAGTATCAAATATGACAACATTCGATGGCGGGTCACGCAAGTATAATGTGTGTAACACAGAAGAAAAAAACCAATACCTTATAATTATGGTGATAATGACGTTATAATTTATGTGGACTTATTTTACTCCATATCATTATGTGTGTATCTGCTCTTTTTGCAATCTAGCCTCGTAAGGATCAGTATATCTGTTGTTGCTTGTTTTCCTTTGTACTGATTTGCTAAACGTGACATGTTGGGTAGACTTATACAAATTGTGTCACAATCGTATGATAATAATCAGATTATTTCCTTGCTCTACCATGGGTCACACCTATCGATAACTATACATAATCCGTGCCCGATCTATATTTATGAAAATGGACTGAAACTTGTATTTTGGCTAATTATTTTGCATTATGCTTATATTCCTGTTAAAACAATATATTTGTATCGTGCATACCTTCACATTTTAGCATGATTCGTTGACA
Organism: Lithodes maja; assembly: GCA_037953745.1. NCBI lineage: Eukaryota > Metazoa > Arthropoda > Malacostraca > Decapoda > Lithodidae > Lithodes > Lithodes maja. Next base: position 163,683 of record JBAKBP010001824.1, on the reverse strand, counting down.
TTCCTAATCTCTCGCACAAATATATATGAAGCAAATCGAAATCGCCAGGCTCCACATTGGTGAAATAAGGTTGGCTAATGTATGATGGCTACTGTCTGCATAACATGTAATGTATGATGGCTACTGTCTGCATAACATGTAATGTATGATGGCTACTGTCTGCATAACATGTAATGTATGATGGCTACTGTCTGCATAACATGTAATGTATGATGGCTACTGTCTGCATAACATGTAATGTATGATGGCTACTGTCTGCATAACATGTAATGTATGATGGCTACTGTCTGCATAACATGTAATGTATGATGGCTACTGTCTGCATAACATGTAATGTATGATGGCTACTGTCTGCATAACATGTAATGTATGATGGCTACTGTCTGCATAACATGTAATGTATGATGGCTACTGTCTGCATAACATGTAATGTATGATGGCTACTGTCTGCATAACATGTAATTCTAAATATTTAAATATTCTTCTGAAGTTATAATTATACTTTTAACTATTTTGTATTGGCATATACAATAGATTTAATGATTATGGTAACGATTCATACAATAATGTAATTGTATTAAAGGCTGTACTACAAACTATTATTACATCTAGCAAACTCAAAATGACCACTCACATCCCTCTTTACAGAACGAAGACCCATTCATTCATACAGACTTACACTAATATATCGCTATCGCTCGCCAGGAAAAAATCGACACCTAAATGACAGTAACAGAAAACTAATGGGGCTAAACTTGAGAAAGAAAGGGGAACAGAAAAAAGCCCCATCTCCCTTAACCTCTATAATTTAGCCGAGTACAGTACTGCTATTGTAAACAGTACTGCTATTGTAAACAGTACTGCTATTGTAAACAGTACTGCTATTGTAAACAGTACTGCTATTGTAAACAGTACTGCTATTGTAAACAGTACTGCTATTGTAAACAGTACTGCTATTGTAAACAGTACTGCTATTGTAAACAGTACTGCTATTGTAAACAGTACTGCTATTGTAAACAGTACTGCTATTGTAAACAGTACTGCTATTGTAAACAGATTAGGTTCTCTGAGATAAGGTAATCATAGGATAGGTTTAACCCCTTCTGTACCAAGACGTCTTTTTCATTTTATTCTAGCTATATTTAGATATTTATTTTTATATTTATTCAGTTATGCGAGAAGTATTTAGAGAAGCATAAGGAGATATTTTGGGCTTTTATGGACTTGGAAAAAGCGTATGATCGTGTGGACCGTGAAGCAATGTGGAAGGTGTTAAGGATTTATGAAATAGGAGGAAATTTGTTAGAAGCAGTTAAGAGTTTTTATGAAGGGAGCAGAGCATGTGTGAGAGTAGGAAATGGTGAGTTGAGTGAATGGTTTGAGGTAAAGGTAGGTTTGCGACAGGGTTGTGTAATGTCACCATGGCTGTTTAATATGTTTATGGATGGTGTGGTGAGGGAGGTGAAAAGGAGAACTATGGGAAGAGGATTGGGTTTAGTAGGAAAGAATGGTAGAGATTGGGAGTTGAATCAGTTGCTGTTCGCTGATGACACAGCATTGGTGGCGGATTCTGATGAGAAACTGCAGCAGGTAGTCAAAGAGTTTGGTGTGGTTTGTGGAAGGAGGAAACTGAAGGTGAACGTCAATAAAAGTAAAGTAATGGTGTGTAATAGGGGAGAGCATAGGGTGAATCTAGATGTGAGGCTGGATGGGGAAATATTGGAACAAGTAGAGTGTTTTAAATATCTAGGAGGAACAATAAGCAGGAGTGGAGGTATGGAAGTGGAGGTAAAACAGAGAGTGTGTGAAGGAAGGAAGGTTTTCGGAGCAATGGGAAGTATGTGGAAGACGAGAAATCTCGGAGTGAAAGTAAAAAGTGCACTGTATCAAGGAATTGTTGTGCCAACAGTGATGTATGGGGCTGAGACATGGGCTCTGAAGAAAAAGGAGAAAAGAGGGCTGGATGTGATGGAGATGAGCTGCTTGAGGAGTATGTGTGGAGTTACTCGTAGAGACAGATTGAGGAATGAAGAGATACGTAGGAGAGTGGGGCAGCAGGAACATTTGTCAGCCAGAGTGGACAGAAGGGTGCTGAGCTGGTATGGTCATGTTGAACGAATGGGAGATGAAAGGCTTACAAAGAGAATATGTGAGTCAGATACAAGGGGAGATAGAAGGGCAGGAAGACCCCCATTGAGATGGAGAGACTGTGTAAGAAAGGCTTTGGATGATAGAGGAATGACTATAGATCAGGCAGGGGAAGTGGTGGTGGACAAGAGTGAATGGAGAATGCTTGTGAATAGTTGAGTGAACACGTGGTCATTTGGAGTAAGGGGTCGGGCGCAAGTTGGACTAGATAATAGTCCATCAGGCGCCTGGCCCGGGGAGACGATTAATATGAAGGGTGTGCCTGGAAGTGTGGTGGGAGGGCTTGTGGCTTTGGCTCCGCTGCATGTCTGCCTGCCGAGATCGGAACCTCTCCGGGTGGTCAGGGGCCGGGGGAGTGCTGGAGCGACCTTGGTAACCCTGGTCTCTGGGTCTTCTCCTGGGTGACCTGGATGTGTGAGAGTTTGTGTTTTTTATCTGTGTTTATTTTTTGTTTTATGATGTTTTTGTGTTTTCCCTGTTCTTGCTCTGTCTTGAGTCGGCTACCCCCAAAATGGGGATTGGGCCTGAGCATATAGATAGAATAGATAGATAGATATTTAGATGATTTTGTGCAGCTTAAGAAGGATCTGTGGTAGAATAACGGGTTAATTGAGATAGTTCAAAGCCGCTTACTTGCTAGAGGGCCTTTTTAAGCTGAAAAATATCGTCTAATAGTAGTTAGAAGAAAATAAAAAGACGTCGCCGGTACGAAAGGAGTTCAGAAAGACTGAGTAGAACTATTAACACAATAATGTAATTTAGGTGGTCGCCACGTTCTAAGGATAAACGGTTTACGGATAAAGGAAAAGGACATATTGATATTAGGGAATATTACATAGAAACACACGAAAAATATACGAGAGAATGGAAGTGAATTACATAATAATGACGAAATACGGTAGAAACTCTTATAACTCTATAACTCTTACATTGAAGGCCTTCGATATGTCTAGCCCAATAGAAAAGGTCTCACCGAAGTCCCGAAAGGAGGAAGACCTGGAGTTAGTAAGATATGAATTATTATGTTCCTTCCAACAACCAACCATACTCCTAAAATCGATTAATGAAATTTACAAACACTTGTGGCAGTCCGTGGACTCGAACCCAGGATGCTCACACCGAAAATCAACACCTTATACATCGCACCACGAAGACAGTTAAAGGTTGGTGGACACTGCGTACGATTTATTATGCAACTTCGAATCCTGCATATCAATCTAAGCATATACACACATCCCAACTGCAACTCACGTAGGCTATGCATATGTGAATGGAAAGAGCAATTAATGGGGCCTTAACCACTTAGGGAAGTCCTCTCGATAAATTACTCCTGAACCAATATCAATTATTATGTTCCTTCCAACAACCAACCATACTCCTAAAATCGATTAATGAAATTTACAAACACATGTGGCAGTCCGTGGACTCGAACCCAGGATGCTCACACCGAAAATCAACACCTGATACATCGCACCACGAAGACAGTTAAAGGTTGGTGGACACTGCCTACGATTTATTATGCAACTTCGAATCCTGCATATCAATCTAAGCATATACACACATCCCAACTGCAACTCACGTAGGCTATGCATATGTGAATGGAAAGAGCAATTAATGGGGCCTTAACCACTTAGGGAAGTCCTCTCGATAAATTACTCCTGAACCAATATCAATTATTATGTTCCTTCCAACAACCAACGAAGATCTCCAATAGAGCGACCCTTAAGGAAACAATACTGGCGATCTGAGAGTAGATTATGAGAAGATAAATGCTTAAGAAATTTGGAACAGATGGAGTGTGTGGGGAAATGTTGAGGTATGGTGGTGAGATAGTGATAGAATGGGTATGGAAAATGTGCAAACTAGCATGGGAGAAGGGGAGTGCACCCGATGACTGGAAGACTGGCATAATAGTCCCCCTATATAAGGGCAAAGGGGAAAGAGGAGTGTGTGGTAACCACCGAGGAATATGTCTTCTAAGCATAGTAGGGAAGGTATACAGTAGGGTAGTGATTGAGAGAGTGAGAGTGAGAACGGAGAAATGGATAGGCGACGAGCAGGGAGGCTTTAGGAAGGGAAGAGGATGTGTAGATCAGATTTTTACCCTGAATTGTGTTGTGGAGAAGTATCTGGAGAAGAAACAAAAGGTGTATGTTGCCTTTATGGACTTGGAGAAGGCCTATGACAGAGTGGATAGAGAAGGTTTGTGGAAAGTACTTAGAATATACGGAGTAGAGGGCAAGTTGCTGAAAGCAGTGAAGAGCATGTATGAGGGTGCAAAGGCGGCAGTACGTGTGGAGAGTGAGCAGAGCGAGTTCTTTGACCTGAATGTTGGTTTGAAACAGGGGTGTGTGATGTCCCCGTGGTTGTTTACTGTATATATGGATGGAGTTATGAAAGAAATACTATCAAGAGCAGTGGATGTTGGTGTATCGCTGAAAAGGGAGGGAATTGAGTGGAAGCTACCTATACTGCTGTTTGCGGATGATACAGTTCTGATGAGTGATAATGAATGGGAGTTGCAGGGTCTGGTAAATGAGTTTGGAACAGTGTGCGAAAAACGGAATTTGAAGGTAAATACGGGGAAGAGCAAGGTTATGGTCTTCGAAAGGGGTGAAGTCACAGAGTGTGAGGTGAAGCTGAACGGTCAGGCTATGGAGATCGTCAACTCTTTTAAGTATCTGGGCAGTGTGTTGAGTAAAGATGGGACTATGGATGAAGAGGTGCGGGAGAGGGTACAACAGGGGAAGAGGGTTGTAGGAACGCTAAAAGCAGTAACAAGAAATAGGGTGGTCAGTATGGAAGTGAAGAAGTCCTTGCATGACAGTGTGGTAATCCCGACACTGACTTACGGAAGCGAAGCATGGACGTTGGTTGAGAGACTCAGACCAAGAGTGAGAGCAGTGGAAATGAATTACTTAAGGAGTGCGTGCGGAATTACATAGAGGGATAGACAGACTAATGAGGAAGTAAGAAGGAGGTGTGGTGTGGAGGTAGATGTGCTGGAAAGTGTGAAAAGGAACAACTTGAGATGGTTCGGCCATATGGAACGTATGGAAAGCGAGAGAATGACTAAGAGGGTGTACGAGAGCGAGGTGGAGGGACAGAGGGGGAGAGGTAGACCGAATATGAGGTGGAAGGATGGAGTGAGGAACTACATGAATGAAGGCGGTGCTGGTTGGGGGGAGGGGCGTCGACTGACAGGGGACAGAGGTGCATGGGGGCGGTTCGTTCGTGGCCACCCCTTCGGGGATCACGGCGTCAGGCAATAGATAGATAGATAGATAGAAATTTGGAAGTAGGAATAGTTTCAAAAACTTTAGAGACACAAGAGATGAAAGCAATTGGACGATAGTTGGAGGGTTGAGAATGGTCACCCTTCTTTGGGACAGGTTGAATGAGAGCGAACTTCCAGCAAGAAGGGAAGACGTTAGAGAAGAGACAGAGACAAAAGAGTTTGCCTAGGCAGGGAGTCAGTACGGAAGAACAGTTTTTGAGTACAACAGGAGGAACACCATTCAGACCATACGCCTTCTATGTACTAAGCCCAGAGAGGATAGCAAGTACATCTTTGGAAGAGATTAGGATATTAGGCATAAGTAGGAGAGAGGGGGATGGAGAGGGATGAATAGCACCGGAATCATCCAAGGTGGAGTTTTTAGCGAAAGTTTGAGCGAATAGTTCAGCTTTGTCAGAGGAAGAAGTGATGGTTGTGCCATCAGAGTGGAAAAGGGGAGGGGAAAACGAGGAAGAAAAATTGTCGGACAGGTTTTAGGCTAGATGCTATAAAGCTTGGGAAGAACTAGAGTTGGATAGTTCAGTGCATTTATTATTGATGAAAGAGTGATTGGCAAGTTGAAGAACAAATTTGGCTTGATTCCGGGCAGAAACATAGGAAGAATGAGATTCTTGATGTTAAAGGAGTCGGTACCGTTTAAATACTTCCTCCTTATTGCGGACAGCAGTAGAAAAAGCATGAGTAAACCAAGAATTTTTGCACTAGTCAGAGAGAAAGAAAATGGAATGTATGCCTCCATGCCCGATAGGATTACCTCGGTAATGCGTTCAGCACTCTCCGAGGGTCCTCGGCCACAGAAGCAAAATTCATTCCATGGGAAATCAAAGAAGTACTGCCAGAGAGCCTCCCAGTCGTCAGCGACAAAGTGCCACAAGCGCCACCTGCTAAGAGCATGAGGTGGCCGTACTGGAGAGATAGGACAGATGACAGAGATAAGTTTATGGTCGGAGGAGCCCGAAGGAGAGAAAAGATCGAGAGTATAAGAAGGGTTAGAAGTTAGAAACAAGTTAATAATGTTGGGCCAATCTCCGAGGCAATCCGGGATACGGGTAGGTTGCTGAACCAACTGCTCTAGGTCATTTAGGACAGAGAAGACGTAGGCTTGTTCACCAAGTTGGTCAGTAGAATTAGAGGAGAGCCATTGGTGGTGATGAATGTTGAAATCTCCTAAAATGGAGATTCAGAAAAAGGAGGAATGGCTAGAATGTGTTCCACTTTAGAGTTTAGATAATCAAACAATTTGGGAAAGTCGGTAGAGTTAGGGGAAAGACAGATATCACATAAATATTTAATATGAGAATGACAGGAAAGCTTGAGCCAAAAAGTGGAGAATTCAGAGGAGCCAAAATAGGAAATACGAGAGCAAGTGAGTTTGTTGTGCACGTATGCACAACATCTGCCTTTGGCTTTGAAACTAGGATAGAGAAAGTAGGAGGATACAGAGAAGGGGCTGATGGCAGTTGCTTCAGACACCTGAGTTTCACACCCACTAAATATGTCAGCCTTGGCTGGGATCGAACCCAGGTCAAGCAGATTCACACGTGAGCGTGCTTGTCACTCGATCGCCGTGGCTCCAGTGCTGAATGAATTTATCAAGCACTAGTCTCAATAAAATATATAATTGCAGCCAAAACAATAAGGGTGAACCATGGTCGGGAGGTTCATGGTCGATGTATGAACTATTAACACGGATATTATATGCGATTGTTGTTACAGGAATGAATGGAGGAGGTTTGTTAGGAAGAATATGTGAAGGTATTTGAAACCTTTTAATTGCCAAACCTGGAAGGTTATCATCCCCGATGTTGTGAAGAGACTTTGTTGTGGAAGTGTATATCATCTGAGGTGAAGTCAATGATATTGAGGCCTGGTGAATGTTGTTCCGAATGTTAAGATACTTGCTTTGGAAGGTGTTTATTGTATTAATTTTCTCCCGGTCATCATTGTTCCCTTTCTAATGTCCCTTGCTAATCCTCCCCATCTATTTAACCTCTGAAGTGTGCATGGGGGTAATTAGACACCTCTCCCTGTGCGCATGTATTTGAGGTGTTTCCGTCACTAAAATATTCATTGTACCATTAATAGCATTAATACTTATCCATATGCACCTATTATGGGTTGATTATAAAGGTATTAACCTGAAACAATAATAAAACGAGTGAAAACAGTGTTTGGATGGTCAAAATCGGAGATATAGCCCGCGAGTTGTATAATGTATGGGTGAGGCAAGCTGCTTTCTCGCCAATTTCCCCCAAGGCCACTGAGACACAGTCGATCGATACTCTCTCTCTCTCTCTTGCATTCGCTTGCTATCAGTGATGACCACACCCTGCAACCGGATTTCTAATGTTAGCACGAAAATATACCTCAGAATAAGGGAATAACAGGGAAAATAGGTGATAACTGAAGGAGAGGAGGAAAGTGGGGAAGGAGGGGAGGTAGAGGACTGAGATTTTGCATGGCCCAGGGGCCAAAAAAAAAAAAAAAATTTGATGTCAAAAGTTTATTTTTTTTTTCTCTGACTCTTAAGAGTCTCCCCGCAGTCCGCCGGGGGAACTCTTAAGAGTCTCACTGCAGTTCCCGGGTTAACGGGAATGAAGGGTTAGCTATTGACTGTCTGACTGCCTGTTACATTTTCTGTGGTAGCATTAGCATGACCAGGTGCTGTCTATTATATACTAATGACTATACTGTTTCAGCGACCAGGTAGATGTCAATAGTTCCAGCTGATTGACTTGTGCGACCGACCGTGATTATTTAAACCTTTAAGAATTAATAATTACTAAAGGACGAGACATTGAACAATATCGTATGAGCTAATCAGCTAGACTTATTGACACCTCAGCATCGCTGAAACATAGTATTGTGTTCCAACAGCCCACATAATGGACACATTAACAATGCCCAACAGGGTTTTACAAACTAATGGTCCTCGGAGTCACCATCCTACAGATATTATCTGCCATCATTCACAGTGGTTACAGGAGAATTCGCCCTGAAACCAAGTCGCCCCGCTCTTGGACAACGAGTTCGCCCCGTTTATACCCCCCCCCCACCCCCCCCACCCCCACACACTCCTGGAGCTTACCACTTATTTCCATCCCTCCCCCAACCTCTTCTGTAGTAAAAACTGATGCAAAGAAGGAATTGAGGACATTACTCATTTGTACTCATTTGTTAGGTTAGGTTAGGTTAGGGTTAGGTTATTTTATGCTAGGTTAGGTTAGGTTAGGTTAGGTTAGGTTAGGGTTAGGTTATTTTATGCTAGGTTAGGTTAGGTTAGGTTAGGTTAGGGTTAGGTTATTTTATGCTAGGTTAGGTTAGGTTAGGTTAGGTTAGGGTTAGGTTATTTTATGCTAGGTTAGGTTAGGTTAGGGTTAGGTTATTTTATGCTAGGTTAGGTTAGGTTAGGTTAGGTTAGGGTTAGGTTATTTTAGGTTAGGTTAGGTTAGGTTAGGGTTAGGTTATTTTATGCTAGGTTAGGTTAGGTTAGGTTAGGGTTAGGTTATTTTATGCTAGGTTAGGTTAGGTTAGGGTTAGGTTATTTTATGCTAGGTTAGGTTAGGTTAGGTTAGGTTAGGGTTAGGTTATTTTATGCTAGGTTAGGTTAGGTTAGGTTAGGTTAGGTTATTTTATGCTAGGTTAGGTTAGGTTAGGGTTAGGTTATTTTATGCTAGGTTAGGTTAGGTTTGGTTAGGTTAGGTTAGGTTAGGTTATTTTATGCTAGGTTAGGTTAGGTTAGGTTAGGTTAGGTTAGGTTAGGGTTAGGTTATTTTATGCTAGGTTAGGTTAGGTTAGGTTAGGTTAGGGTTAGGTTATTTTATGCTAGGTTAGGTTAGGTTAGGTTAGGGTTAGGTTATTTTATGCTAGGTTAGGTTAGGTTAGGTAAGGTTAGGTTAGGTTAGGGTTAGGTTATTTTATGCTAGGTTAGGTTAGGTTAGGTTAGGTTAGGGTTAGGTTATTTTATGCTAGGTTAGGTTAGGTTAGGTTAGGTTAGGGGTAGGTTATTTTATGCTAGGTTAGGTTAGGTTAGGGTTAGGTTATTTTATGCTAGGTTAGGTTAGGTTAGGTTAGGTTAGGTTTGGTTTGGTTTGGTTAGGTTAGATAGATGAATAGAGGGGGAATTCTTCAGTACCCCTTTAGGGTGGAGGGGGGACTTTAACGGGGCGAACTCGCGGCGGGGCTACTTCTCAAAGCGGGGCGAACTCGTTTCGGGGCGAATTCTCCAATATTCCTCACAGTGCACTCGGTTTATGGTTAAGCATATAGTTATTAATGATTATATAGGGTGACAGTCTCTTATCTAACTTATACATTTTACTGCACAAATTGTATTGCATAGACTTAATCATGAGATATTTAACGTTAACATAGTTATATCGGCATTGAACCCCCCCCCCCCCACACACACACACACACACTCACACACATACAGCTGCCACGTGGAATTATGATATAATTATGGTTTCTTTTAAATTGCTAAATTTCAGTATATCTTAAATAATTCCTATGCATGCATGTTTTTCTCTTCCAGAAGCCAATAGGTATAAGTCATAACATGATTGGTAGTTAAAATATCAGTGGATATATCTTTTTCATGAGCTACCCTGGCAACCTGTAACGCGCTGCGTTAGTTGCGGAAGATAATAATTGGTAGATATTGCGGTCCCTGTGACTCTCCTGCCAAACCACGATTCCTACACACAGAGAGAGAGAGTACAAAGGAAATCAAGCAACAACAGGTTTAGTGAACCCTTCTAGGCTGCTTGTCCTCCAAAACACTGAGGATCAAGTGTCCAAAGAAGTGGTTTAGAGTGGGTAAGGGGAACATTGGAAAGGGAACTACTGCCCTGGAACTAATGTCCGTGGCATGATTAGGAAGTTAGTAGGGGACAGATGGGTTAGTAACTGAGGGGGGGATAAAATAAAGTTATTAATTTACAAACGCAGTCAGTCGCGGGTTTGATGCGAGATATTTGTCTAAGCGGAGTTTAAGTGAATCAATGGTGCTGCAGTCTATAACGTCTCGGGGAAGCCCATTCCACAAGTTGACAACTCGATTGAAGAAGAAATTCTTAGATTCGTGTGAGTTAAAAGATTTACCAATAATTTTGCAACCGTTTCCCCGCGTGTAATAAGATTGGTCGATAGTGAAGTACTTACTACAGTTCATATTGTCGATGCCTTTGATGATTTTGAACACTTGAATTAAGTCACCTCTTAATCTGCGCTGGGTTAAAGGAAATAGATTTAATTCTCTAAGACGCTCTTCGTATGGTTTGTTCTTTAGGCTAGGTATCATTTTGGTAACTCTACGTTGAACTCGTTCTAGCTTGTTTATAGCTTTTTGGTAATAAGGGCACCAGGATTGAACGCAGTATTCCAGAAGAGGGCGGACTAAGGAATTGTAAAGGGTTAGGATAACTTCTTTGGATTTATGCTCAAATGACCTGCCTATAAAGCCAATTATTTTGTTTGCCTTCTTAACAACTTCTGAACATTGTTGACTCGGTTTTAGGTTACTCGATATTGTTACTCCCAGATCGGTTTCTCTGTTTACATTCTTAATTAAACTCTGAATAGGTACCCTTGTTTTTTAATACCACCCAAGGTACTCATGGGTCGTTTTTGATCCGTCGACTTTAAAAATCAGTAACTTGTAAACCAAAAAGCCTAGATTGTTGTTAACCATTACTAACACTACTTTAACTATTCCTTAAACGTATGTATAGTTAAAATAAAAACTAAGTTGAAAAATATGTGTTTTTTTTATTAAAGTAAATAAAACAATAATTTGATTGTAAAGTTATTAGTAAAAAAAAATAAAAAAATACTTAAATTTACTCAAAGGCAATGAAAATCACAGAGGATGCAGAGGAATGATGTGGGCAGCTGTGGTAGACGTCACAACTCGCTAAGCACCATAGCTGAGGTACTGGAACGAAAGCACTAAGAGGGTTACAAAAAATTGTCCAAAAAATGATAAAAATCATGGTACATTTATACAAATTCGTCTTGGCCAAAGTTCACGTAGGATTTCGATGTAACTTGTATGCCTGCTTTCGCAATCTACAAAAACACTGTAAAAAAATAAAAATAAAAAAACGAAATATATTTCTAGCCGCTACGAATATTTATGTGCGAGGTAATTTTAGAGGGCAAATTGGTCTCTATGGCGACATGTGGCATTCCATACCCCCCAGATTGTTACACCATGTAGATAATTCATTTTTCCATACCCCCTCAAAATATAGCTATCGTATCACAAATAGGTAGGTATATATAGACACGAATGTATAAATATTATACATTTTTTAAAGTTACGTACCAGGTACCGTCGGGTCGTAAAGGACCCGGAAAAAGCTGCCAGAGCTCACTGGAGCAGGAGAGCGTTGTGGCCTGACTGCACCCTCCCTTAGCTCCCAGTAGAAGTGACTAGACATACTCATGGGTCGGTTTGGACCCGGACCTTTCCCACGGTGCTTGCGTGGCAAGCTAAAACGTGATTTGCGCATAGGTGGCGGGTCGAAAATGACCCATGGGTGCCTATTCAGGGTAAGCTGAGTGCCATTCATCGAATAGTTCGCTTTCTCATTTAGGTATCTGATATGTAGTACTTTACATTTATCCGCATTGAAACTCATTTGCCAAATTTGGGCCCAACATGACAATTTATCTAGATTGTGTTGCATATCATCAACTTGTTCTTTTGAGAGTACGCTATTTGCAAATTTTGTATCGTCATCAAATTTTGAGATTGTGCAGGTGAGACCCTCATCTATGTCGTTGATGTAAATTAGAAAGAGAATTGGTCCTAGTACCGATCCCTGGGGTACCCCGCTACTTACATTGGTCCATTTAGATGCCTTACCGTTTATGACTACTCTTTGCTTTCTGTCGCTGAGCCAATTTTCTATCCATTTCAACACACCGTCTTGTATTCCATGCGCTTTTAGTTTTAGCAGTAAACGTTTGTGGGGAACTTTGTCAAAGGCCTTTTGAAAATCAAGGTATATATTATCTACAGCTTTACTCTCATCGTAGAGGTTGAGGATATCGTGGAAGAAGTCTAAGAGGTTTGTTAAACAGGAACGTTTTTTACGAAAGCCGTGTTGAGTATCTTTAAGTAAGTTATTTGCCTCTAAGTGATTTAGGAGTCTGTCTCTTATGACCGTTTCTAGCATTTTACATACAACTGAGGTTAAGCTAATTGGACGATAGTTACTTGTAGGGATTTGCCGCCTTTTTTTTAATATCGGTGTTACGTTGGCTTGCTTCCACTGATCAGGCAGTCCCAGACTGCAAGGATTCATTGAATAGCAATGTCAGTGGTTTGGAGAGCTCATCCTTAGCTTCCTTTAGAACTCTAGGCGAGATTGTATCAGGTCCAGGCGTTTTATTTACCTTGAGTTTATCTCAACAATTCAATACTTCTCTCTCTGTAACAGTGATTTTTTTTTAGAACATCTGAATTATCAATCTGAATCGGCGATGGTGTAGGGATATCACTGAGGTCTTCGGTTATAAAAACTGATGCAAAGAAGGTAGTGAGGGCATTACTCATTTGTACTTCGTCTTTGGTGTATTCTCCATTTTCATCGACTAACGGTCCAACAGTTGAAGTAACTACTTTTTTCTTTCTGATATAACTATAGAATTCTTTCGGGTTTGTTTTACTTTGCTTCGCAACATGTAACTCCAGGGTCTTTTAATTTGCTTAATTAACTTTTTGGCTTTGCGTCGTAGCTCTACAAATTTCACCCGTTCTTCGTCATTTTGTGAGGATTTTAATCTATCATTAGCAAATATTTTAGCAAGCAGACAGTCTGAAATATCTTTATTCCACCATTTGGGCTTATCATTATGGCCTGGACGCTGTACTTTCGATGGTATGCAGTCTTGCACTGCCTTAACCCTCCTGGCCCGGTTGTCATTTTAAAATGACACCACGAATTAAGGGCAGGAGCCCGGGTGTCATTTTAAAATCTGTAAGCTTGAAAGCCTATTCAGCTTGGTCTGAACGCTGTGCGTCCGACGCATGTAAACAAAGCCGATCGTTACGTCACCGCACCTCCGAAAACAAGAAAGAGAAGACTCGTTTGTTATTGTGTGTCTGTATGTCGTTGTTTCAGTCGTGAAAAGATCGTCATATTGCTAACATCGCCTGCAAGTGCTCTCCACTGAAATCGTCATCACAACTGAACCAGTTGACATAGAGAGCTCTACTCAACGCCAGTCTACAGATTGGAAACCGCACTACATTTATAGATGCGTGGGAAATTTCTAGCAGTTAAACTAAACAAAAATACAGTAGCCTAGGCCTAGACGTTTTTCGGCCAGATCGCCCGGGTAGCCCACACTGTCATTTTGAGAGCCTGCCCGGGCCAGGAGAGTTAAGGTAAGTGGTTGTGAAACACTCCCAAGATGTATTTATGTCGTTATTGTTAGTCAGAAAGCTCCAGTCAGTTTCTTTAAGCTTTGATTTAAGTTTATGAAAATTTGCTTTCTTGAAATTAGGGACTTTCTCAATGCTGCTATATGATTTGTTACTAGTAAACTTTAAAGTGAAAGTTATCATACGATGGTCGCTGTTACTGAATTCATCACCAACATTCAAATTCTCTATTAATTCTTCTTTTGTTGCGAGTACTAGGTCAAGCACATAATTACCACGGGCCGGAGATTGTACAAATTGAAAAAGTGAACTCCCTTGCAAGTTAGCATAGAGGTCGTGTCCAGAGTGTGAAGTAAGGATATCGCCCCCTTTAGTCACGGGTAAGTTGAAATCGCCAAGAATTACGGTATCTTGTATGTTAGTTATTTCTGTAATTTGTTCATAAATTTCACTGTCAGTTTGCACTGATTGAGCTGGGGGTCTGTATAATAAAGCTAGTGTTATTTTAGTTCCTCGTTTATTATTTAATAGTACGTAAGATATGTCTATATTCGCAATTTGAGGTTTTGACATTAAGACGGGATTATGATTTTCCTTTATAAAAAACTGAACTCCTCCTCCACTTCTATTGATCCGACTTTTCTCAAACATTGTATAACCAGGAAGTGTATATTCAGCTAAAAAGTCTCTGTCTTCCGTATTTAACCAAGATTCTATAATGCTGATTATATCATAATGTTCTGTAAACACGATTTCCTCTAGATCTGAAAATGTATTGCGTATGCTACGAGCATTTACATAAAACACCTTAAGAGTATTAGAGTTGGATGTTACTGATTGTGCATTGTCTGAATTTTCAGTTCGTATTTGACTTACACTACCCCTGGATACCCCCGGTTGACCCCATTTTTGATCGGAAATCCTTGACGGCATCGTTCAGCAGACGACCAAGACGTGCAGCTCCTACTTTATTGAGATGTACACCATCTCCTGAAAACAAAGATTTATCATAGTAAAAATGATCCCACGTGTCGACAAAGCCGATATCCTCCTCCCTGCAGAGTTTGGCTAGTCGGCGATTTGTACTGGTAGCTATGTTGTAGAATCGGTTTTCTACATCAATCCGGGGAACAATTCCTGAAATAAAGATTCTATTAGATTTTTCCTTGAAGGACCTGATCAGCCGCCGGTACTTGCAAAGTAGTTCCTCTGACCGCGTCCGTTGGACATCGTTAGATCCAACGTGGATGACGTACGTAGTGCTTGCGGGGGCGAACCTGGAAACCTCTTCCACAGCCGCAACAATATCGTCCACGCCGCCACCTGGGATACAGAATAGCTTTCTGGTCCTGAGTGCCCTGGCGCAGAACTTGGTTAATTAATTGGCCACGGACCATGGAGTCGCCCACAAGCCGAACTTCTTCCGTTTCCTCTTCCTCGTCAATAGCAAGAATTTTGAAGCGGTTCTGGCATGTTGTCGGGATGACCTTCCTGTACTGGTACTGGGATGCACATTGTTTCTCACTAACTGAAAGTTGTCCTGGGGGGGGGAGTGAGAGTAGAGTAATTTTTATTTTCTGCAACATCTAAGGTAGCTGCTGGTGTGGGTACCGGTACCGGTACTCTATGCACCTGAATGGCGGTTGACATCGTAGTGGTTTCTTGGGCCGAGGGCACTCCTATGTTGAGTGTGGCAAATTTTTGAAGGGATTCAAGCTTCGTAGTCAGGGCATCGATCTTGCGGTGAGCTGCAGAGAGAGAGAGAGAGAGAGAGAGAGATGGCTAGAGCCATAACATATACTGATGTGCGCGTGCATGCAGTGAAACATTAGTTTTTATCGAAACACAAGTGTGTGTGTCTTTGAAAGATCATATTAGCATTGTTGATTAAAACGTTTCCCAGAGGTTAGGTTTGCTCAATCGTCTGTTACCCCCTTATCCCCGTACAGCCTCTTTCTCCATACAGGGACTCTGTTGTAAGCGTATCGAGTATTGTTCGCATATGAAAAATGCCTCTGAAAGGGTGCAGTCAAAGGCATGTAATCTCTACTCTTCTCCACCATATTGTCTACAATCTCTCCACATTGTGAACATTGCATGTATATTACTGTTATGCCATTATTATAATCAGTGTTCTTCACAGCTGTCCCAGCATATACCTCTCACTCTGCAGAGACAGAGGGCCACCCGCTTCGTAACTCATTCCCACCACTTTTCTGCCCACCATTCAAAGCCAACAGTTAACTTAAATTACCCCGTAATTTTTCAGATCAACAAGTTAAGTATGGAATTCACTCCGTAAATGTGTCTATCTCTCACCCTATGACTTCGTTTCAAGTTTTGCGTGTCCTGCAGTTACATTCCAGTGCACCTTCAATATGGTTCCATACTAAGCATTCTGTTCTGACCGGGGTAAGGGGGACAATAGGACGTCAAATTGTTTATAAGTAGTTTTGCCTCTTGTCTCTTTCATACGCAGAGAAACAATTTATTAGGTAAAGGGATGTGGAGAGCATCAAACCTTTGATTGTCATATCGAGGAATCGGGTTGCTTGTAATGGGAATTTGCACTACATAGGTGAAGTGGCTCTGTGGGTCATTTTTGTTTTCATATGTTTAGATGAATATATAGAGTAAACATTACCGAATACTTATTATTTTGATTAATAAATACTCTATCCACAGATATTAGAGTCAAGCTATCGTGTATAAGTCTCTTTGATGTATTCGTCCATTTAGTTCGTCTCTCCCTTTCCTTCTCGCTCTCTCTCTGAACCGCTAAACATGACATTTTAGTAGGACCTATTTTTCTTATAAGTTATAACGACTTTGAGGTTTGTAGCACTTATTTCCGAGCAAATCACTTATTTGTTTCTATTTAAGTAGGTTACCAGTTCTAAAGTCTGATATTTGTGTACTGTATTTTAGTCATATACTGTATACTGTATATATGTATATTTTGTCTTCTCCAAACCCTCTTCTCAAACACAAAATAAACATCTGGAGAATATCATTATTATATCAATATACTGTATATTGCACTGCTTTTATTGCAGAATGACCTATTTTCTCTTAACAGTGTAGAATTCTTTGGTGTAAGCGACTAGTTATGAAAGCTGTTATTTTGGTATGGGAATTTCACTAATGACGACTAGATGGATATGGATATGCAATACATTATGTTATTTTAAGTAACAACACAATGCTACACATAATGCTGTATTTGAAGACAAAGGCATGAGACAGAGAGGTATGAGGAGCCCCAAAACAAATGCCGCAAATCGACAATACGGGCCAGCCCCGGACATCAACCAAAATTAAGAGACCAACATTAATCCAACGAAGAGTAAATGATCATCAGCAAGGAAAAGACTAATCTATAATGTGGATAGATATAGATAGATAGATAAATAGATAGTGTGAGTGAATGAGTGAGAAAGAGCTATCTTACTAAATAGATAGTGAATCTAGCAATCCCTACAAATTGGTTTGCAATCAATAATTACACATACACAAATATTTCTTAAAGGCAGATTTCACTAGCAAAAACTATTTACATCTTAATTAATATCAAGAGATAAAACAGTAACCATAAACCTGGTGAAATAATTCACTTAACCCCCCTCCCCCACCCAACACACTTCCAACTTTCCCTACACAATACACCCCCCCCCCCCCCCCCATTCTTCGTGTAGCCCACCCCTCTCCTTCCCAGCAAATCTAACGACACCATCTATGGGACATAATGTGCAACAGATTCAGGGTGGGGGGGAGTGAGCGATCTTAGTAATACCAGAGCGAAAGACCCATCGAAATTACCATTAAGTGGCCCAGTCGGAAAGGTGACCGACTGTACGTGACTGGAGAGGGAGCAGAGGGAAGAGAAGGAGAGGGATAGGGGGAGAGAGCATGGAGAACGGGGGCTGAGGCGAGGCCACCGAGAGTACCAGGCCGCACGGATGGGACCTTTAAATTCTGTGACGTAGGCAAAGTTAGGGTTCATTTTCGCACTACCCTCACTGGTCAGTATACATTTGATGAGATATGGGGAAGATCGCGCTGTTTCCAAATTATTTCCCCCTTCTAAATAGTTTATAAGTAGCCTATATTAAAACTATGTTTACCCATACTCGACAAGAAGGTCATTTTAAGGAATTTTGAAGAAATTAACTATGAAGAAGTAAAAACAGATGAGGAAATTAAATTTGGTTTATGTCATACGAATGTTCAAGTTTGTAAGGAGGATATATAGATAGATTGATAGATAGATATAGTTATATATATATATATATATAGATACTATAGATAGTTAAAAACAGAGTGAGAGTGAGTGTGTGTGTGTGTGTGTGTACTGTATACGTGTGAGTAGTGCGTGTGTGTGGTGAGGAGTGCGTGTGTCCTTGTGTGTGTGTGTGTGTGTGTGTGTGTGTCGGTTAGAGAAATTACAAATTATTGCATACCAGAACTGAAGATGGATTACATACTAACAGGAACATACTAACAGGAACATACTAACAGGAACATACTAACAGGAACATACTAACAGGAACATACTAACAGGAACATACTAACAGGAACATACTAACAGGAACATACTAACAGGAACATACTAACAGGAACATACTAACAGGAACATACTAACAGGAACATACTAACAGGAACATACTAACAGGAACATACTAACAGGAACATACTAACAGGAACATACTAACAGGAACATACTAACAGGAACATACTAACAGGAACATACTAACAGGAACATACTAACAGGAACATACTAACAGGAACATACTAACAGGAACATACTAACAGGAACATACTAACAGGAACATACTAACAGGAACATACTAACAGGAACATACTAACAGGAACATACTAACAGGAACATACTAACAGGAACATACTAACAGGAACATACTAACAGGAACATACTAACAGGAACATACTAACAGGAACATACTAACAGGAACATACTAACAGGAACATACTAACAGGAACATACTAACAGGAACATACTAACAGGAACATACTAACAGGAACATACTAACAGGAACATACTAACAGGAACATACTAACAGGAACATACTAACAGGAACATACTAACAGGAACATACTAACAGGAACATACTAACAGGAACATACTAACAGGAACATACTAACAGGAACATACTAACAGGAACATACTAACAGGAACATACTAACAGGAACATACTAACAGGAACATACTAACAGGAACATACTAACAGGAACATACTAACAGGAACATACTAACAGGAACATACTAACAGGAACATACTAACAGGAACATACTAACAGGAACATACTAACAGGAACATACTAACAGGAACATACTAACAGGAACATACTAACAGGAACATACTAACAGGAACATACTAACAGGAACATACTAACAGGAACATACTAACAGGAACATACTAACAGGAACATACTAACAGGAACATACTAACAGGAACATACTAACAGGAACATACTAACAGGAACATACTAACAGGAACATACTAACAGGAACATACTAACAGGAACATACTAACAGGAACATACTAACAGGAACATACTAACAGGAACATACTAACAGGAACATACTAACAGGAACATACTAACAGGAACATACTAACAGGAACATACTAACAGGAACATACTAACAGGAACATACTAACAGGAACATACTAACAGGAACATACTAACAGGAACATACTAACAGGAACATACTAACAGGAACATACTAACAGGAACATACTAACAGGAACATACTAACAGGAACATACTAACAGGAACATACTAACAGGAACATACTAACAGAAACATACTAACAGGAACATACTAACAGGAACATACTAACAGGAACATACTAACAGGAACATACTAACAGGAACATACTAACAGGAACATACTAACAGGAACATACTAACAGGAACATACTAACAGGAACATACTAACAGGAACATACTAACAGGAACATACTAACAGGAACATACTAACAGGAACATACTAACAGGAACATACTAACAGGAACATACTAACAGGAACATACTAACAGGAACATACTAACAGGAACATACTAACAGGAACATACTAACAGGAACATACTAACAGGAACATACTAACAGGAACATACTAACAGGAACATACTAACAGGAACATACTAACAGGAACATACTAACAGGAACATACTAACAGGAACATACTAACAGGAACATACTAACAGGAACATACTAACAGGAACATACTAACAGGAACATACTAACAGGAACATACTAACAGGAACATACTAACAGGAACATACTAACAGGAACATACTAACAGGAACATACTAACAGGAACATACTAACAGGAACATACTAACAGGAACATACTAACAGGAACATACTAACAGGAACATACTAACAGGAACATACTAACAGGAACATACTAACAGGAACATACTAACAGGAACATACTAACAGGAACATACTAACAGGAACATACTAACAGGAACATACTAACAGGAACATACTAACAGGAACATACTAACAGGAACATACTAACAGGAACATACTAACAGGAACATACTAACAGGAACATACTAACAGGAACATACTAACAGGAACATACTAACAGGAACATACTAACAGGAACATACTAACAGGAACATACTAACAGGAACATACTAACAGGAACATACTAACAGGAACATACTAACAGGAACATACTAACAGGAACATACTAACAGGAACATACTAACAGGAACATACTAACAGGAACATACTAACAGGAACATACTAACAGGAACATACTAACAGGAACATACTAACAGGAACATACTAACAGGAACATACTAACAGGAACATACTAACAGGAACATACTAACAGGAACATACTAACAGGAACATACTAACAGGAACATACTAACAGGAACATACTAACAGGAACATACTAACAGGAACATACTAACAGGAACATACTAACAGGAACATACTAACAGGAACATACTAACAGGAACATACTAACAGGAACATACTAACAGGAACATACTAACAGGAACATACTAACAGGAACATACTAACAGGAACATACTAACAGGAACATACTAACAGGAACATACTAACAGGAACATACTAACAGGAACATACTAACAGGAACATACTAACAGGAACATACTAACAGGAACATACTAACAGGAACATACTAACAGGAACATACTAACAGGAACATACTAACAGGAACATACTAACAGGAACATACTAACAGGAACATACTAACAGGAACATACTAACAGGAACATACTAACAGGAACATACTAACAGGAACATACTAACAGGAACATACTAACAGGAACATACTAACAGGAACATACTAACAGGAACATACTAACAGGAACATACTAACAGGAACATACTAACAGGAACATACTAACAGGAACATACTAACAGGAACATACTAACAGGAACATACTAACAGGAACATACTAACAGGAACATACTAACAGGAACATACTAACAGGAACATACTAACAGGAACATACTAACAGGAACATACTAACAGGAACATACTAACAGGAACATACTAACAGGAACATACTAACAGGAACATACTAACAGGAACATACTAACAGGAACATACTAACAGGAACATACTAACAGGAACATACTAACAGGAACATACTAACAGGAACATACTAACAGGAACATACTAACAGGAACATACTAACAGGAACATACTAACAGGAACATACTAACAGGAACATACTAACAGGAACATACTAACAGGAACATACTAACAGGAACATACTAACAGGAACATACTAACAGGAACATACTAACAGGAACATACTAACAGGAACATACTAACAGGAACATTTCAAACAGACCATTTGGAAGCAAGATTTGGTCACTATCGGCAGTTAACAGGAGGAAATTACAATATTTCTGTACGCCAAATATATGAGTGTGAAAAGAAAATACGGATGATGTCAGTGTTAAAACTAAGTTTACCCATACTCGACAAGAAGGCCATGTTAAGGAATTTTGAAGACATTAATTATGAAGAAGTAAGAACAGACCAGGAAATTGATTTTAGTTAATGTCATACGAATGTTGAAGTTTGTAAGGAGGATATTGATAGGTGTAAAGACTTCATCTCAGTGATAGTTTATTTAGCTGGCTATTGCTGCTACTCTGTGATAAAGACAATTAAATGTAATGCATGGAAAGAAATGATTACGTGTTCAGCTAGTGGTGAAGACATCCCTGAAAATCTAAGTTACATTGCTGGAATTAGCAGAGGTTCTCTTTATACCCAGATAGTGTGACAGCCAACATGGTCATGTATAACTATATTGTTATTAAAAAACTTGTTCAATTTCCTGCCTTTCGAAATGCTACTAGCCAAAGAAGTATAGCAACACAGCTCACAGTTACGGCTTTAGCAGATGTTGATCTCCTGTTCCCTAATGATATGTGTGAAAATGGTCATAACACCGACAAAATAGAAAGTATGGTGGTATATGCTTCTACAAATGCAATATTAAATAATTACTGTGCTAAAGAAAATAACATCCCAGCAGCTACCAGAGCTAGTAAGAATGTAGGCATGAAGAGAAAGCTTCACACCCTAGCTAGACAAATAAACTATGTGTACTGTATTGTATAATTATTGTATTGTGTGTGTGTGTGTGTGTTTGTGACTGCAGGTGTGTGTGTGATTGTGATTGTGAAGGTGAGTGTGTCTGCAGGTGTGGTTAAGTAAGGGAATTGGATTTAAAAAGTATAATCCTGGAACGGAGATTGGATTAGGCGTAGTACAAAGGTCATTCCTTTATATGTGTGTTTGTGTGTGTTACATTAATTATATGTCTATATTAATATATATATAGTAATACATTTAGTTAGTTACTTGTATGTATTTGTTTACGAATGATAGTGGATGTCGCTTATATTGGCTCTCCAGTAAGGCTCTCTTTATTGGCTGTGTATAAAATATAGTAATGTATAATAGCATTTTGTATTATGTTTTCCAATAGGAAACAAGTAATAGTGATATACTTGTAATACGTTTTCATCTTGTACAAATACTTTTTCAAGGTATGAGTGTAATTTGCAGTAAATACCAAAGTATAAGAACATAAGAAAATGGGAGTCTGCAGAAAGCCGATTGGCCCAAGCAAGGCAGATCCCTGTCCCACACAACCCCAATTACAAAGCCCAATTATAGGCTCAACACTCTAATACCCTGAGGATCATCTTACCAAAACGGTTAGAGATTAACGCAGGATTACGGGGGTCTGCAGAGCGCTGATTGGCCCAACCCTGCTGATCCCCCTTCACACCCAACCCTTCTCGTCCATATGCTTATCCAATTTTATCTTAAAGCTCCCTATCGTTTTTAATCCCACTATAGCACCTGGTAGTCCATTCCACCCATCTACAACTCTGTTACCAAACCAATATTTGCCTATATCTTTTCTGAAACGAAATTTATCTAATTTGAAACCATTGGTACGAGTTCTTTGTATGAAGTATGTTGTTATAATATCGGCATAATAATATATAATAATATAATTTTGCGAACACAGTAAAAGATAAATATAGTTTTATGTGTACTTTAATTTAAATCTAAACTGATAAAATATAAAAGGGAGAGTAATTATAGACTTGTGAGACAGAGCGGTCCGTGAATGTCGCACCACCTTGCTGACGTCACAGTATGGTCGACGCGGCCTGGTACACTCGGTGGCCTCGGCTGATTGATTGATTGATTGATTCTTTATTGAGAAAGCATAAATACATGGGAATACATAATTACACGTCTCAAAAGGGCAAAGGTGATAAAACAGTGTTTTACCCTACTCATATTATACATGTACAATATAAACACAAACATGAATACAACATTTAGTAAGTTTTTATCTCTATACTTGTTAGCAAACCAGTTGTCCCTAACTGTTTAAGAAGGACCCTTAGCTAAGCTGGGCTTAGGCTTAGCGCGGGTTTGTTATAATCCTTCTACTTTCCTTAATGTCATAGAATGACCCTCCCACTCCAGTTTAATACATGCCTACATATACACACACATACATACACCCATACACACATAAATACATATACAGTATATACATATATATATACACATATACATACATATACATACACACACACAGACATATACATACACAATAGGGGAGGTGTGGTGGAGTGGTCTTGCCACTGGCCTGGTAATCCAAAGGTCCCGGGTTCAAATCCCGATGTATCAATGGGAAGATATTATTGGGATGGAATTTGAGCTGTACCTAGTATCAGTGCATTACCACAAGCCCACCGAAACGTCAATCAAATACCCTCATTGTTCCCTGATTAAATAGCACTGTATGAATATTCCCATATTCAAAATATGCTATAGGGGTGCAATGCCTGGTGAGTTATCTGCTCAACAGGTGGCGTTGTGTGTGTGTAAGTGTGAGAGTCCGAGTGTAGGGGGTGAGACAGTGAAGCACGGGAACGAGATGGCTTCAGAGATGGGGTCGTTTCGGTCCATGAGTGAGCACCATGCCTCATGTGAAGGCAAGATGGCAGGTGCTCGTTGTACTCTACGTGCTTCACATGTCTCACTCCCTAGACTGGAACAAGACCTCACGGGCTTCACTGTTCATTGTAAAACGGTGAATGTTAAGGCTCTCAGCCTATGCCCGAGAGGAAGTAAGTTGGAATATAGAAAAAAAAAAAAAAAAAAAAAAAAAAAAAACACACACAGACATGTACATATACCTACATACATACCTATACACACAATAATTCATACAATAACACAAATTTCACAATATACAGTGTATACATACACATTTATTATTATAATAACAATAATGATATAATGAGGCTATCAATTACATAATAATCATAACACTAAATCCTAAACTTTGTTTTATGTATATTTACCTTACGATGTATTGTATTTTTTTGCATTTGGCTATTATTTGAGTAATCATATTATGATTGAACATCCATATAATTTGTTCATCGACCTTATCTATGACATTGTTTCTATATTTCGCTAGGTGTTGGCAGTGCAGTATATAATGATTTAAGGTATGACTTCTTGGTTTTTTACATAGTTGACAACATATTTCGTGTTCTCCTTTAGGAACACCAAGTTCCCACATGTAACAATATCCTAACCTAAGTCGTGTGCACAAGGAGTCCTTCCAAGCACTTCTTAAGTTTCCGTATATGAAGCTAGTTCGCCGTGCAACGTTATTATAGTGATAGAATGTTGCACTATTCGCGTGTTTTTCTTGCATCATAAAAAGTTCCGCATCCTTTTGTTTTTTTCTAATTGTTGATTTAATTTGTCTTAAAGATTGAATGCACTCGTAATCTATTGTGTCTTTCTCCGTTCCTAATTTAGCAAGTTCGTTCGCTCTTTCATTATTTATTATCCCAACATGTGAAGGTATCCACGTAAATTTTACCATTCTCCCATTATTGCGTAGTTCATCTATAATAACCTTACACTGAGATACCAGCTTTTCATACACGGGTTTTTTGCTGTTCATAGATTCCAAAGCACTTCGACTGTCTACGAAAAAGCACACATCACCTTCTCCCCCTCTTATTTTATTTAACCCGTATAACATAGCACATATTTCTGCCTGCGTAGAGGACACGTTGTTACTTATTCTATAATAATATTCACTGTATATGTTATCGTTACCTACATCGTCACTCACCAGTATCCCACATCCTGCTCTCCCATTTTCTGTGACAGAGCCATCGCAGTATACTTGCGCAACATTATCATCTTTTAATTCATTTATCTTTTCTTCAACAATTATTTTAAGTTCCCCAGTCTCGTACATACTTTTCTTTTTCCCCAGCTTGATAATATTTATATCCACGCCTTTATCTTCCCAGGGTGGAGGTTTTTGTGCCCTCTCTTCGACCAGAAAGAAATTTATTAGGTCAAATTTCTCTACTTTATGTATTAGTTCTTTTAGGTATCCCCTCTTGCCTTGCCTCCTGAAGGTTCGAATTTTACGTATGCCATCGGCGTCTTTGTCTGTCAGTCACGAGTTGAAGTTCGTCGGGGACGAGCATCATGTCTGCTGTATCAGTAAAGGTCAGTAATCATCCGTGTATAAGAAACGGGAACAAAATAATTCTTCAATCATTGTAAAATGTGAGGACTGGAACGGAATGTGGACTATAAATGATGAGAGTGTTATAACTGTTTCTATTAGTGAAAAATAGAATATACAGTTGTCTAACTCAAAATACGGAATCAGGGAAAACTGTTCCTTCTCTATGTCTAAGGCTGTACGGAGATGGGCAACAGGCAGTAGATCAGTGACGATCCGTCTCTGATATCACCATACTCAAAGAATTCATCACATTCGTCTTGCTTTCGAGTCGTAACTCAAGACTCTAATAGGGCTTTTGCTGCATTTTCCAGGGCAGTGAGTCTCTTTCTTAGCTTTTCTACTTCAGAAGCGTGGGCTGTTCTAAAGAGCCCATAGGAGAGTAGGTCAGCAAAGTATAACAGTTCTCTCTTCTCACGTGTGAGAGTGCGAGTATTTGGTTACCAGGGTAAGGTCATCAGGTAGTACCAAAGTAAAAGCATCCGGAGATTACGATTTAATACGAGCTACGCTAAACCGTGAAACGTAACTGTAAGTCGCAAGTCACCAGGCATCATCTGATTAGTTAGTAGGGAACACACTAACCAGGTCATCTTTCTCGGGAGAAAGGGTAAAATTCTATTTGCAGAGGTGCAGTAGAATTCTTCACACATGGCCAGTAGGATGTACTGGGATGAGCGGCTTGCTCTGTCAGATAATGTGTCGTTAACAGAACGAAAACACTTCTTTTGTGGATCTCAATTGTAATTACTACTATTTCAAGTAATTATGTTGCTAGTTTCTCTAGAGGAAAATTCTACTAAATCTGTGGCATTAACAGACCATCTGTCCTCTCTGTTAGCATATTGGAGTGTCTTGCCGAAATGCAGGAGTGTCTGCGGAGGCAGTCAGGAGAGGTACAGTGGTTGCACCGTAGAAAATAGGTATACAGGTATGTTATGGCCATTCTGCGAGTGTTGAGTACTCATCCGGATTAACCTGTAACCATCGAAATGATTCTGTTTCGTGAGTGGTAGCGTCTAGGTTAACAAACTTAGTCCTGAATGAGTTAAGACGTTCGTATTGATTTTAGACAACTTAACTTAACACTGACTATGAAGAGGAATATTGAGCTCTCTTCGGCATTTATTCTTATCATTATTGCATCAGATGCGTGTAAATTATCTGGGAATGGAAGTTGGATCTTGCTAAAGACTTTCAGGTGTCTCTTAGCATCCTATTTGACTGGTAAGTATAATCCAGAGTAATACAGATTTCTGCGTAGCTTTGCTGTAGCGAGAAATCACGGCAGAAGCTTGTCTTTACCAGCAGAAGCTAATATTGTATACCTGTCTGTAGGTTTTGGAAGACTCTTCAAGGTAATGTAATGCCATCTAGGTTTTCCTTGACTTTTAGATTATTTTAATATCTGCATGATGTTCCAAGATTTCAAAGATAGCTATGTTAGCTGAGGTACTTTGCAGTCAACTAGCCCAATTGAGAATGGGATCTGTTGTGCAAATACATGCTTTCTCAAGTAGATATCACCCAATGTGGCTGGTTTCCAACCTGTTATCGGCGAGGAGGTGACTAGGAGAGGAAGAGCGAGCAAGTGAGGAATGTACGAGCCTGTTGGTAATTGGGTCCTTTGTATCCGTCTTTAAGCAGGAATACGACAAACTAGTCTGAAGGATTATATTTAACACAAACCAGCTGGTACTGCTTACGTCTGGCATCGCCTGAGCATTTCAGCAATTCCAAAGAAACACTGTCAAATGGATGTGAAGCCGTCGGGTATTCCAGGAGTGTCACAGATTATGGTTTCTTCTCAAGTACTTTGTGGTAGCACAAGAGAGTCTTTTGGTAAAGTGTCGTTTAACCTCTTAATAATTTCCAGTAGTACATCTGTTTAGCGGCCACAAGAGTTGCTTCCTGTCTGCACATATGAACTGTCCACACTTGTTGGTACAGTCGCTGCACTAGGTAACAACTTGATGGCATTATGCTGTTTCGGAAGTACTACAATCGTATCTGGAATGCCATGTATGTGTGTGTCAACGGGAAGAGTCTAACCAGTTTTTCTTAGTGCAATCGGAACTGCGTCAGATGAACTTGAGGTCTGGAAAAGACCTCATCTCCGATTCCAGAAATAGCTTACTTATTGGATTTGTAGTGGTTCTATGCTTGCTCATCTTTCACTTGGCTTCTTTTTAGGTCGGTAACGAGATCACCGGGGCAACTGGCATGATTCTGGAGAGTGCGTTGGCTGCCACGTTAGCTCTTACCCTAAAATACAGTGTCGGGTTAGCTGTAGGAATGTCTCGTACCACCGCGTTAGTCTGCCAGCGACAATTTATCACCTTTGAGTACCTTTTTGTCCTTGCCTGTCTGTCTGAGTAGAGGTCGAAGGAAGGCTCAAGGCTAAGCTTTCACGAAGGTTTGACTCTCAAGTTGTTGCAGGAGTTAACCTTTCTGTGTTGTGATATCTAGTCTCTACTTTATTCAACACTTTCCTTATGTAACCAATGACTAGCATCTTGACTAGGTCACTTGGCATTTTGAATACTATATGGAGCTCTTGTGAGAAGAGCCGTTTGTACGAGTGTGAATTGTTGAGCATGTTTTTTTACTGAAGTATTTAGGCAAGCATTCTGAGGAGCTCTGCCTTGTAAGAATTGGAAGCATCTTATTATTATTCTAACCATAAGTTTGTATTTTAAGTGCGACTTTAGAAGGTAATTAACGGCACAGATCGTACTATTCGATGAGAATCCTTTCTGCTCGACTCGAGATTGGCTTACTGGGACATCACAGATACCGATCGTGAATGTACAGTCAAGTCTTCTGGTGTCTATCCATGAGGTGATGGAGTTCCACTTAAGAAAAACTTAGACGTTTGAGTTGCCTTGAAAAACATCGTTCCCGTTATTCCTATGGCTTGTAGGAGTTTTGACAGATCAGACAGTGGGAAGTATTTCCTTAACTTGGCTAGAATATGCTGCGTGGTTGTCTTCGTGGTGATCAACCACCTAAAACTGTCCCGTTCTTGGTTACCAATCGGGTTGGTACCAACCAAAGGAAGGACGTGTGTCTTAGACTTACCTAGGTTTACTTTTAGGGCTATGTAGTGCGTTGGTTAGATTCTTTAGTGTTTTTAGCAGTACACTGCGGAAGGCGATTACAATCCTAAGTCTAGGTCTTCGTAGCTACAGGAGAATGTTTAGCGATGCACTAGGATACCGGAGTAGATGCGCGAAATAATTCTATAAGTCTATGGAGTTTCATTCCTCTACAGGGTTTGTCTGCAGGATGTCTTAGTACATTGTAGTTCTGGATGTCCTTGGTAATGTACTTACGTGTGCTGTAAAAGATTTGTTCACATCTGCTGTTATTTCGGGTAGTTCTCTGGAAGACGTACCCTATTCTTCGCATAATTCCTTTGTTTTCCAGATACTACTAAGGGATACTATTTAGGAAACCCAACTGGAAGGTGTGCACCTTCTCTAGTACGAATCCTTTTGGGCTTTGGATGTGAGAGAGAGAAATCTGGTTAGCAATACGGCTCTTGATCCTAGCACTCTTGGTCTTAGAGCGAGAGCTCTTAGGATCTTGCAGGTGAAACTGGTCATACCTGTTGACACAGTCGATGGTTATGATTGAATGCAGGAAAGAACGCGAAATTTGTGTCGTGTATATACTTCGACAATGTTGACCCAACAGTGACCTATGCACCATGTACTCGGAACAGATTCCAAGGATCTTGCGCAAGCTAACTGCCCATACTTGTTGGAACAGATGTTACATGATCAGTGCTGGGGATAAATCGGGTCGAACACAGTATGGAGTACAGGAACAACTATGGGTGAAGCTCAAGCTTTGAGACTTCAGGTTGATGGGGTTATCTTTCAGATTCATTATGTCTTGGACATAGATAATTTGAACTTGTGTGGAACCTTGTATTTGCTTAGGCGTTTCTGCTACGCAAACTATGTGTGAGTTTCGTACATTACCTGTGTCAAAAGGTGTCTGCCGCCACAAGAATGTATTTGGGGACTACTTGTGGGACCTTGGTGTGAGGTTTAATCCACCACATAAAACTGGCCTCGTCACGAATAACCTTAGTGGGAGGTGTTGATTGTGACGCAAAATGTTGACCGTTGAGGGGTCTCATTCTATGAGACTCCGGGGTGTTTGTGCTGCAGAGAGCCGGCATTTGTAGGCTTGGGACTAAAGGATCTGACACGCTGGTAGGAACTAGAATCGCAAAGGAGGCGACTCATCCCTTGGTCTATGTGGTGTGTCTACACGGGGGCAATCCATTGTGTCGTGTCCAAATACTTCACAAGCGAAGCAATATCCTCTTCGTGCGGGTTTCTCTCGTTGTGTAGGGCGAGGGTTCTGTTGTGATTTTCCTGCTTTACGAGGTTTTGTATGCACTCGGGATTTGCGTTGTGACGCTTGTTTCTTCTGTGGGAGTAATTGTGGATGGTGTGTCCAGCAATTTTCCCTTGTATGACCAACTTTCTGGCAGTGGCCACACTTCTTAGGGATTGCACCAGTTCTTCTCGGAGGCAGAGGTGTCGGACTGGGTCTGCGCCTCGTCATGCAAGAGTGGTTTCTCCTTGCATTATGATTGCAGTAGGCACACACTGTGTGTGAAACTGTCACTATCTCACAAGCTCTTCTTGGATTGGCAAGAGGAATTAGCTCGGGGTCTGGTCTTGGAGCTCTTCTGGGATTTGTAATTTGCTCAGGGGCTGGTCTAGGAGCAGGCCTTGGAACTAACTCGGAAACAGATGCGGGCAGTCTTGGCTGTAGCGCCTGGATTCTCGGAAGCTGGGTCCAGTGAGGTATCAGAAGCAGTATCTGCATCCGATGCATTGTTCGAATCAGTGTCCGAAGGTGACTCCGGGGACTTCGGAACAGTCTCTAAACTCGTGTCGGAAGTTTTCGTAGGAGACTTTGGAGTGCGTTCAGCCTCTGTTGTGAGTGGTGTCTCTGACTGGCGGCCCTCGTGATTTTCAGCGATAGAGAAGATCAGAAGGATTTGTCGGAATTCCTTGTAGTCTGTTATCTGAAATGGAGTTGTGGCTTGAGGGAGGTCGAGAGCACTTCCTCATTTCAGATGTATCCGGACAAATGCAATTCGTTTCTCATCCCTAAGGATGGAATGGGTGTCCA
This sequence comes from Lithodes maja, assembly GCA_037953745.1. Lineage (NCBI taxonomy): Eukaryota > Metazoa > Arthropoda > Malacostraca > Decapoda > Lithodidae > Lithodes > Lithodes maja. Next base: position 132,555 of record JBAKBP010001824.1, on the reverse strand, counting down.
TGTATCTTCCTATTACCTCCAGGAATTCACAAACTCCTTCTGGGTAGTTAGGAAAATCTCTATCTTTCCCAGAAAATATAGGCACCTGGAGTTTAAGATATGCCTGTGAATCCGCGGGAGGTGTGACTTCTCCAAAGATTGCAATCATACATGATCTCCATTCGCTGTAGACCCCTGTCCGCATACTTGTTATGGTCTGGCTCATTGCGGCCATCAAACCGAACTTCAGATAGCGTCTAATAATACTATCTTTTCTTCATCAGTGCTAATATCGCTATCCCTCATGCGTTCTTCAATGGTCTCCAGGAAGTTCAGAACTCCTTCTGGGTAATTATGACAATTTTTTCCCAGTGAATGGGGCAAAATTTTCCCAACTTTGGATCAGTTCTATCTCATCCTGGTCTGCCATGTTTGATGAGAGAGAAGACGTTCATATTTCTGTAGCCGGAGCTGTAGCTGTGAAGGAAAATGACAACGCTGTAGCCGGAGCTGTAGCTATCTGTAGGTGTAGTAGGTTCTTTCGAAGCCTACTCTACACTTGCATCTACAAAAATTCAACCATAGCCCTAGAAATTTAAAAATGTGAACCCTACCTCAGAGACGCAGATATTATACACTAATAGTGATTTTGGTGGATGCTTTCCGTTCTGCTACGGAGATAACACCTGCACTATGCACAATTATTAAAATGTAGGACGTACATAGGGGAAAAATTATGATAAGTGCGTAGCACAGTCTCACTATAAGTACAAAGGAGTACAAAGGAAATCAAGCAACAACATATCTAGTGACCCTTCTAGGTTGCTTGTCCTCCAAAACACTGAGGATCAAGTGTCCAAACAGTGGTTTAGAGTGGGTAAGGGAACATTGGAAAGGGAATTACTGCCCTGGAACTAATGTCCGTGGCAGGATTAGGAAGTTAGTAGGGGACAGATGGGTTAGTAACTGAGGGGGGGATAAAATAAAGTTATTCATTTACAAACGCAGTCAGTCGCGGGTTTAATGCGAGATATTTGTCTAGGCGGAGTTTAAATGAATCAACGGTGATGCAGTCTATAACGAAGGTTATAACATAACCTTCGTGCCTGGGCGACACTAAGGGCCTTATATTTGGTGTGCAAATATGTTAGTAATTCGCTTGCGCTAAGGATGTATCAGGTTGGCCCGATGTCTCCTTGAAAGAGTTAGCTAGAATATCAGTCAAGTCGTCAAGGTCAGAAGCAAGTTTTGTCCCTACTTCCTATCTCAAGCTCTGTGTCTGGATGAGGCTCAAACTCCTATTCCTTAAATTCCACTTTAAATTCAAGAAAAAGTTACAAGCATTGAAACATAATCCCCACCTGAAATTCTGAAATGATGAACAAAATCAAGGTCACTAGCATAGAATGTAGGTCGTAGGAGTTTCGCTTTAACGTCACACCTCTATCCAAAGTTGAAGGATGAATGATGTTAGTTAGACTATGAGTTCAGCAAAAACAAAATTATAGAAGGAAATCTAGGCAAATTCAAGTTAGTAAGGCACTGTATAGGGATACCTCTCTTACTAAGAAATTGAAAAGACAAATGATACACGAAGTAACAGAAAAGAAGGGTTTGATCCTTTGCTATAATAAATTTCTTGTGAAATTGTTGCTGACAAAAATAATATTTACTGTAGGCCTTCAAAATTTATACTTCTATGAGAGAAAGTAGAATTAAAGGAAGTAAATATATAAGTTTCTTAGTGCGAGAATAAAGTTCTTGAAGCAATACTTGAATTTACTAAGTCGAAAATAGAGTTAAAATGTACGTTCAGTCACACCTTAACCCTTAATTAGCGGCGCGCAACATAAGTCAAGTTAAATAAAGCTGGACTATGTGGCGGCGCTCGACATATATCGTGTGGCAATTTCAGCACGTAATGTGGCTGAGAGAGAGAGACAAGTGGTGGCAGGAGAGTAGCGAGCGTATGACTGCTCCCGACCACCGCGGCGAACCTACTGACACGAATCCCACCTCCTCCCTCCCTCTCTCACTCGCTATATACGGAATTGTATGGGGAAAGTGCCTAATTACATGCTTTTTGCACTCGCGTTGCACGGTTATTGCAAGAAAACTAGCCATCATAAAAGGATCGTTATGGTGTCATTCGAAAGCTCTGTTTATGCCCTTTCAGGGATAGATACTTGTTTTACGTTCTGGGTCTTATTTAGGCATGAAAATGATCACGTAAACAGCCCTATTTTGGCTAAAAACACCCCGCTGGGCGGTACATATAAATAAACCGCATAGGCCGCTCGTAAGGTGTTAAAATTCGTTAAGAAATTAAGTAGAAATGACCTGCTAAGAAAATTTAAAAAAAAAGCACTGGCTATTGCTGTGTTGTTAGTTTACTAGTACTAATTCACTAGTATTATTATGTGTCAATGTAGTTTAAGACCAACCTATTACAAGTATTTGTAGACGGCTTGTCAGTCTTGTTGATGCTACCAGCTGTTTTGATTGAAGAATTGTGGGTAATGTCCGTAGAGTTGTGGTGCTCTTACCCATGTAGGTCGTCATAGGTGACGTCACTCTTGCCACGCGCGTACTCTCCGTGATGACGTCATCCACTGGGTGGAGAGTATGCGCGGTGGAGAGGTGGTGAGGGTGTGGTCTGGTTTCATGGTTGGCCCGTGGTCGTGCCTGTTGATGCGCGGGGCCGTGGAGGGAGCGTCTTGTCAGCGATTATATAGCTAACGTATCGTTGTCTACTCTCTGATACCAACTCACTCTGACTTAATTGTACGTGTTTATTTCTCCACTGATAGATTGTTTCCTTGGTACACCACTGTTGTCTTTTCTTATTTCCTTTTAGCTCAGTTATTATATATTGTCTATAGTTGTTGTTCTAGGATGCTATACGGTTATTAAGTGTCTAATTAATTGTTCTTCGGAGGCTTATTTATACTTCAATGGTTTGATTTACTTTAGGGGTTAATCGCATCCCTAAGCTGCCTACCAATATGTAGCGGGCGGTTTATGGAGGAGGCACTGAGCGGCATGATTAGGGTTAACTTATTTTCTTACCTCATATTTCCTGGACATTGTTGTAGCACTCTGTAGGAGTCTGGAACATTGTTTATGCACTGGATAATATTTGTAGAGGTCTTAAATAAACAAGCACGGGGCTTTTGTCATTTATTATCAGAAAATATAAGTCTGTAGCTCTTAATCCTAATTGTTCAGGGATTAGAATTATTGCACTAGATCCCCGTGCGTTGGGGAAATGCAATCATAAAGTAATTACTAACGTGGCGTATAATCAGAGTTGAGTGTGTACCGAGATAACTACTTTATCTATTACTTAACAAGAGTAACCTACTTAATATAAGCAACCATAGAACTTTGAGCTGTTTCCAAATATATCTATCTTCCTGTAAAGAGAGAGAGGACAAATGATTAGAAGGGTGTTACTATAATGTAAGTATGTCACTTGATACTTATAAGGTACTTGTACACTGATACTGGTCATGAATCTTACCCTAAGGGTTGAGGTGAGGGACCCTTCTTGGGAGGCTGATGTGTGCTGACTGATTCGCTCCTCCCTGCTTGAGGGAGGGGTGTGGCTCAGCAACACCGTGTGACTGCTGGGTGTGACAAAATTGCTAGCAATTACTTCTCGATTTCTTGGCAATGGATGTGCGACACAATCTTGTGACCGTGAGGTCCATGCTTGCCAAAGCTTGAGGAAAGTTTCCAGCGTCCATTGTGATGGTGTGAACTTCTATTGGGAGATCACACCAACACACTTACAGTTCTCTAAAAGGTTATTATATTGGTTATAGAGATATATATGTGAATTAGACTACCTAAGTAATATGTGTACAGCCACTTAAAGTTGCGCTGTTACATACATATATATAATATATATATATATATATATATATATATATATATATATATATATATATATATGTTTCTAATTTCTCAGTGGGTTCGAACCGCCGACCGTCAGGACGATAGCCGACGCTTTAATCAACTACACCACGGCAGTCTAAAAGACACTCAACCTTCTATCCTATTTATGTTAGGGAGAAGGGAAACCCACTAGGCGAATATATTTCAATTCATACCTAGTCGTTGGATCCATATTCCAGAATACCATAAAAGGATTTCTGAGTGTCCCGACGCAACTCGGGCCGAAATTGATTTAATTTAATTCTAACCCACCAAGCATGAGAGTTACAAATATTGAGTATATATCACAAATACACGTGAGCCACTAAATGTTTCTAATCTCTCGGTTAGAACCCCACTGAGAGATTAGAAACATTTAGTGGCTCACGTGTATTTGTGATATATACTCAATATATATATATATATATATATATATATATATATATATATATATATATATATATATATATATATATATATATATAGTATATAATTATACTGTATATAATTTATATATATACTGTATATATAGTACTTATTTTCTTATTTCGAATATACTACTAGAGTGGGGGATACATCGACAATCATTTAGAAGTTCGTATACTTTATTTAACAAACTTGTTACTACTCTAGTAACTGTTTCTCTGTTCGGGCCGAGATGAGTTCAAGACACGGATTGAATATTCCGTCGACCCACCACAGGTTGTACTTTGGAATCCTAGAGCTACCGTTACTCCCTATTTGGATTCCCGATATTCAGGTATTGACTTCGATCCAAAGGCACGTTACTAGTTTCTAAAATAATATGGTTTTTACCGAGCACTGCTGTGTCTACTCCAGAGACCAGGGCATCAATGCATCAGACCTTTATTCACTTATCTAAACAAGAGTTATATTCCTAAACTAAACTTCAGAATGATATACTTTTACCGGGCCTACTATGTCTACTCCAGAGACCAAGGCGTTACTACATATGATCTTTTAATTATTTTTTCCTCTTAACCATGTACAATACATTTACTCATATGAACAAGGGCGTTGTTGCAATTTTCCCTCAATTGCCTTATCTAAATACTCTTGGATTATATAATATTCTCGTTACCTAATACCATATATTTCCTCATATATTATGACCAGGCCGTTGTTACAAATTACCTCGATTGCCCTATCGAAAACACTCTTTGCTTATACAATATATTGACTTAAATGACCAGAGCGGTGTTACAGGTTACCTCGATTACCCTCTCGAAAACCTCTTGGATCATATAATATTATCTTTATCCTATACAATATATTTCTCAAATGACCAGGGCGTTTCTACACTTGACCTTGATTGCCTCTATCGAGAGCGAGAGCACTCTCAGATTATATGTTCGCGTAATCCTATTACAAACAAGTTATATTCACACATACCACCTAGTCAATAATAATTCTTAACCTAATGTAAGCAGTACCTCAAAACCTCTACATGGACAAGATTCTCCGTTTTAATCCTTTTACATAGATTCTTATGATTACAATATTATCCTGGACTTAACACCCGTAACGCTTAACATGGAACTGACCGAATATTCCTTTATGGTAATAGATAATGTTTCCTTTATAACCAAAGATGTCGTTGATCATACGGACTAGTGTCCTTCCTACCTATTTTTCAAACTAAATTTAATCTAATTGCAACTATTATTTATTCCCCTGAGACTTATAGCTGCGTGTCTATCCTCAAGAATTATTCCCTTTTACTTAATTATTAATATCTATTGGTTGTCCTACCAGATCCTATACTAGTTATAGCTAATCGGCATGGAGCCTTCTCTAACAAGAATAACTATTTTCCTATTAACACATCATAATTTTATTTATAAACAAAAGTCTGGTATCTTTTCTCTTTAGTTTGTCCTATAAGGACACATCAATTATTTATGGAACCACTGGGTTAGTCAAGCATTTTCTCTCTTTCTTTAAGTCTGGTTCGGGCCCAATATGGGTCCTTTAAAAATATATATTGTATACTGCTAGGTGTGTGCTGGAACAATTTCACCACCTCAGAGCTGGCCAATAGCTCTTCTGGAAATCTTCGCTCCCGTCTACTTTCTGTCGTCCCTCTTGAATCGCTTGGCTGTAGAGCCGTGGTGGTCCAGTGGTGAGCACGCTCACGTGTGAATCTGCAAGACCCGGGATCGAATCCCTGCCACGGCGGACATTTAGTGGGTGTGGTAGTACGTCCTAGCATGTTTCACATGCTCGCACCCAGTCAGGGACATCCTGACGACGTATACAGACTAAACACACATAACAAAGCCACTCCAACAGCTTCCTCTCTCTCCAACACCCCTTCTCCCCTCTCAACAGTCTTCTCTGAGCTAGTGCCGATACAAATGGTCAGTCCTGTATAGAATCGTGAGGTTCAGAGTCGTAAAGATTCCAGGACGAGCTCCATAGAAAATGAAATGAATGAATGAGGAATGCAAACCAGCGATGTGATGACAGGCGGCCGGATACTGAAGGTGTATCTGCCTAGTAGGAGAGAGCGATGCTAGGCCCGAGGTGGTCTTTACTGGAACATTCGGTGAGGCTGGGAGGCTGGAATAAGTGGTTCCGAGTTCCCTTTGGTGCCCAAGCGAGAGAGAGGAAGTGGGTTTCAAGAAATTCGCCCAGTGGAGTCCGAGAGGTGAATGACCGCTGCAGTGAGTGAATGAGTGAATGAATATAGAAAAGTTGGATGAGGGTGAAAGAAGGGAAGTTTTTATTGGTTAAGTAGGAGAGACAGTGATAATAGTGAGAGAAATAGGGTGTCGGGGCTTGACTCATTGTGCTTGAGTTGAATAATTGAGCTGGGGTTGAATTGTTTTAGTTGGAGAAGTTACTTTAATGATATTCAGGATGGCTTGCCAAGAAGGGGGCAAGGGATGGGGAGCAAGATAATTTTGGGTGGTATAAAATCGAAAGTGCTTGCTATTGGGCTTTGGATGTTTTAGGGTTGTATTATTTGGATGGTAGTAATTCGAAAATGGTATAAAAGGGGGAGATAATTTTGGGTGGCATTGAGTCAAAAGGGGGGTAATGCTGGGGAAGAGCTGTCAGTGGCAGAACTTGTAAGAAGGCTGTACTGTTATTATATTTTGAAGTTACGTTAAAAGGTTGTTGTCTTGTAATTTGATTATAATTGGCTAAGGATTAGTGCTAGTAAAGAAATTTGGTGGGTCTGTGAAGTTATACATATTAATTGGAAGTGAATCTAGGAATCTAGGTCAAAAGTGGTAGGGAGGTTGGACTGTGGACGAGCCGGCATGACCCACCGCCTCAACCAATCTTGATTTTAAGTGAATTTAGGAATGGGTGCCTCTCTGTTGTTGGGGTGAAGGAGGTTTGACAAGGGGCGGGGGGATATAAAATTCTATTGAAAATTTGGATGAAGTTTTCATGAAAGGTCTCAAGTTTTATAAGTTGTTTTTCTGCTAATTGCTGCCAATAAGTATTTAGAGGGGGGGGGGGGGGAGGGGGGAAATGTGGACTAGATCGTGAAGATGTTGTGCCGTCTGGAACTCATACCACTGAGTCCCAAACATTCACCTCAGAGCTTTATTTTCAATTCTTTGGTATTTTAGTTGGTTGGTGGGCCGAAAGTGAAATGCTGAGTGGGACGTAGCACAAAAGAGGTCTTATTATTGCTTTGTATAAGTGAAGCTTGGTTTTTATTGAGGCATTTCTGAATCGAAAGATGGTTTGTAGGGATTTAGATGCGATGATAGTCAAAGTTTTTGCTTGTTGATGAAATCGGATGTTTTTGTTGAATGTGAGGACGAATACTTTGTTAGTGGGAGAGACATTTATTTGTGTGCAGTTAGGGACAGGTGCTCGGGTGTTCTGGAATAAGGGTCTTGGGCTGAGATGTCCTTTGGTAAAGTATGTGACGTGTGATTTGTGAGGATGAGCCTGAATCCGCTATTTTTGCTCCCATTGTGCTACTTTGTCAAGTTCTCTTTGAGCTTTGTTTGTCAATGCGTCTAGTGTGTCTGCTCTTATTATTTGCGTCACGTCGTCTGCGTACATTACTGTGAGAGAGTCATTGTGAGTAGGATTGGGAAAGTCATTTGTGTATAGGATGTAGAGGGTAGGAGCGAGCACTGAGCCTTGAGGTACGCCTGCGTTTAGTGCAAATGAATCTGAATAAAGATTAGAAAACTTAATTTTGGCTGTTCTATTTTCCAAAAAGTGGCTAAAGTAAAGAGTAGACATTTTAACTGTAGAGATTGTTGGAGGGTGAGTTGAGGATTGGGAAGGCTTTTGGAGGGATTAGTGGAGTGAAAAATGGGATGGGTAAGAGTGAAGATAAAGTTGGAAATCGAAGAATAGATGAAGGCTAATAGATTCTGGGATTGACCAGAACACTACATTGTATTATATTTAACATTTTCCAATGATGATTTTATGTGCCTCTCTCTGGTAAAACCTGCTAGTGCGTCCTCCCGATCATATCCTCGGGACACACCCACACTGCGAGCTGTAGGGGTACCGAAGCACCGCACCAACCCCAGCGCTAGGTGCACCCCAACTGATAATGATCAGAAATTCTGCTTTATTGAATACCAAAGTAACTATATTTTGTATATTATAGTCATATATTTGCATCCTCCCCACTACACCGCCATGCCCACTCCCGGCCCGAACCCATGAGACTCCGAGGAGTCCCACGGGCACAGCCCATGGAAGCCGGACAGCTAGTAGTAGCAGGAAATTCAGCATTAATTTTTCTAGAATGTGAAAGTGTGATTCTAAGATCACTAGGTACCAACTCCGGTAGTTGCAGCAGTGCACCAGCTTCAGGGGGTCACTTTTAAGTGGTCCTATAAGAGTAGTACTGTGGGATTGTTATGTTGGGGCTCGGAGAGACACACGCATGATCGGTGCTATCATGCGTGCGCTAATGCTGGCCTCCAAACGGTTAGGTCTTGGGATGTGGTCAGCGTATGTGGGGCCCCCTACCACTACAGCTAATCCACATTACCCTTCAGGTAGTCTTATCAGGTTTGTCAAAATCTATAGGTAAGATTCGGGATAGATCACGAAATCCTTCCTCCCAATCACATCGCCCGCGCCGGTCTTTGTCTGAGTCAATGGATCACCAAGGATCCACAGACCCTGATCGTACACCGACGCCGGCTGATTATGATTGGAGATTTCACATATATATCTTTAGGGAAAGTAAAGTACTTCAGTCACCTAGCATTCTACTCCACTGCTGGGAATGCACCCACCCCCAGCAGCAGAGTCAATACCATAAAGTATAGATTGGTTCTGGCTCCGGTTGCATACTCCTGTCATAACTGCTCTGGAAGTACATTGAGTTATGCCTTTCTTGTTCTCTGTTGTGTATGATTAGTTGTCTCTGATTAACCAGATTTAAATGTGATGTTTTGTTCCATATGTCTTTGGATAAATTATGTAGCAGAACATTAATGGGGCAGAGTTGTGAACGTAAATGTAGTGCTTCATTTGTGACCAGATCTGGGAATTTTATATTATAGATAAACCTTAACGATTTGTTTTGAATAATTTGTAATTTGTAGAGATTACTTTTTGCTGATGTAATTATTGGAATTGGCGGATATGTTAATAGGGGTTTTATTAATGCCTTAGTTTCTCTTTCGTTTTACTGCTTGATTCCTGGAATCTATGAAGTTTTGTTAAAAGAACATTTGTCCTATTTTTGATTTGGTTTATATGTCCTTGGGAGCCGATTTTACTGATCTTAAGTCCCAACATCATTCCACCTGTAGCATTTGGTTATTTGGTTATTGTTTATTGTTACATTTGGGTATTTTTGTCTTCCGAGTGGTATTACTTTGAACTTCCTTAGGTTGGTTTTTATTTTCCACTCATGTTCGTACTCGTTGATTGACATTATTGCTCTTCGTACGTTAATAGTTGCAAAGTTCTTAGACTTGCCTGGTCTGGTGATTATTTGCGTTATGTCATCGGCAAACAAGATATATTCACTATTAGGGATAGGTGATGGCATGTCTGACGTGTAAAGTGCATACAGTGTTGGAGATAGACATCCCCCCTGTGGTACTCTGCTTAATAAAGGAATTCTAGGACCTGTATGTGATTTTATATTTATTTGAGCGTATCTGTTGTCAAGGTAGTGGATGAGTATTTTTCATATCAAATTGGTAAGTTATACTGTAATATTTGTTACTTTAATCCCAAATGCCACACCTTGTTGAACGGTTTGGAAACATCTCTCAACACAATGGTAACCTGGTGTCCCTTGTTTTTAGCTTTTGCTATCATCTCTGTGGCCATGGCTATTGCAGTATGTGTGCCTCTATTTTTCCTAAATCCGTGCTGTCTAGGGTTTATTTGATGGTCCACTAGTGTGAGGATTCTGCTATTTATTATTTTCTCTATTACCTTCCCAAGCATTTCCAGTAGCTATATTGGTCTGCAGTTTGTTATTTGAGTTTTATCTTTATTAGGTTTGGGTATAAATATATTTTTTGCAGTTTTAAAGCACTTAGGAAAATATCCTGCAGAGAGACATGCATTAAATACCTGAATAATAGCGGTGGTCATATTAATTGGCAGATTCATTATCATGTTCTTCGTCAAACCAGATATTCCTGGTGTATTCTCCTTGAATGTTCGTAGATGGTGGTAGAATTCACCCTCTGTCACTCTTGCTATCTCATTAAGTCTGTGGAAGTCAGTTTTATTATATGGATTTATCCTGTCTTGCTTGTCCTGCATCCACTCTGTAATTCTTTCTTCGTGTTCCTCATCAAACTCTTCGTTTTCTTCCTCTGTAATCCTGAATATATTACTCCACTCCCTTCTGAATGCTTCCTCAATATCTGTGTCTTCTGTTAATTCTATTCCATTATGATTCTTTATGTGAGGAACTGGTGCTTCACTTTCCCCCGTCATTTTCTTTACACTTTTCCAAAACTCCTTTGAGTCCTTGGTTATGTTCAGTTCATCCAATAATGAATCCCACTTTTCCCTTTCTGTTTTTATGTACTCGGTTTGTAATTGTCTTTGTATTAGATGAATTAAGTTCATAATCTATGGTTTGGTCCAAAGTTATTTATATATTGCATTTGTTGGTTGAATATTGTTTGTAGTTGTTGTTGTTGTTGTTGTTGTTCCCCAAGCTGCCTGGCCGAACAGCCCGAAGGCCCCGAGCAAGGCCAAGGCCAAGGCCACAACCGAGCGCCCCCACAGAACCCTCCCCGCCGACCACAATAAAGCCTGGGTGACCGAAGCCACTCCATGGCGGGGAGCTTGAGGAGGGCGCGGAAACGCCCGGGAAACCAAAGCCCCACCCAGGGCCCTGTGCCCCTCAGCAATTATGAAGAGAAAGTTGAGGGGCAAGGGAAAAATGTGACGCTTTGGCTTCCAATCTTGGTAGATTGGGAGGTCAATCCACGTTAGAGACGCCGTCACTTGAGATCTAGAAAATATATAAGTAAAAGGAACAGTCAGAGTAAGCTATGGGTATGGCAGAGATTGCTCAGTTCTCACTCTGATAGACCAGCCCATCACCACATGACTAGAACCCAATCCTCTCAGCATCAGCTAGGAAAGGCCCTAGAAAGCCGCCTTTGGCGGGGGGATAGCTCCCCTATTTCAACACTTTTCGGGGTTGGGCATCCGCCAGTCTGTTTGTAGTAGTACAAAGGAGTACAAAGGAAATCAAGCAACAACAGATCCAGTGACCCTTCTAGGTTGCTTGTCCTCCAAAACACTGAGGATCAAGTGTCCAAACAGTGGTTTAGAGTGGGTAAGGGAACATTGGAAAGGGAATTACTGCCCTGGAACTAATGTCCGTGGCAGGATTAGGAAGTTAGTAGGGGACAGATGGGTTAGTAACTGAGGGGGGGATAAAATAAAGTTATTCATTTACAAACGCAGTCAGTCGCGGGTTTGATGCAAGATATTTGTCTAGGCGGAGTTTAAATGAATCAACGGTGATGCAGTCTATAACGTTTCGGGGAAGCCCATTCCACAAGTTGACAACTCGATTGAAGAAGAAATTCTTAGATTCGTGCGAGTTAAAAGATTTACCAATAATTTTGCAACCGTTTCCCCGCGTGTAATTAGATTGGTCGATAGTGAAGTACTTACTACAGTTCATATTGTCGATGCCTTTGATGATTTTGAACACTTGAATTAAGTCGCCTCTTAATCTGCGCTGGGTTAAAGGAAATAGATTTAATTCTCTAAGACGCTCTTCGTATGGTTTGTTCTTTAGGCTAGGTATCATTTTGGTAACTCTACGTTGAACTCGTTCTAGCTTGTTTATATCTTTTTGGTAATCAGGGCACCAGGATTGAACGCAGTATTCCAGAAGAGGGCGGACTAAGGAATTGTAAAAGGTTAGGATAACTTCTTTGGATTTATGCTCAAATGACCTGCCTATAAAGCCAATTATTTTGTTTGCCTTCTTAACAACTTCTGAACATTGTTGACTCGGTTTTAGGTTACTCGATATTGTTACTCCCAGATCGGTTTCTCTGTTTACATTCTTAAGCTGAGTGCCATTCATCGAATAGTTTGCTTTCTCATTTAGATATCCGATATGTAGTACTTTACATTTATCCGCATTGAAACTCATTTGCCAAATTTGGGCCCAACATGACAATTTATCTAGATTGTGTTGCATATCGTCAACTTGTTCTTTTGAGAGTACGCTATTTGCAATTTTTGTATCGTCAGCAAATTTTGAGATTGTACAGGTGAGACCCTCATCTATGTCGTTGATGTAAATTAGAAAGAGAATTGGTCCTAGTACCGATCCCTGGGGTACCCCGCTACTTACATTGGTCCATTTTGATGCCTTACCGTTTATGACTACTCTTTGCTTTCTGTCGCTGAGCCAATTTTCTATCCATTTCAACACACCGTCTTGTATTCCAAGCGCTTTTAGTTTTAGCAGTAAACGTTTGTGGGGAACTTTGTCAAAGGCCTTTTGAAAATCAAGGTATATAATATCTACAGCTTTACTCTCATCGTAGAGGTTGAGGATATCGTGGAAGAAGTCTAAGAGGTTTGTTAAACAGGAACGTTTTTTACGAAAGCCGTGTTGAGTATCTTTAAGTATGTTATTTTCCTCTAAGTGATTTACGAGTCTGTCTCTTATGACCGTTTCTAGCATTTTACATACAACTGAGGTTAAGCTAATTGGACGATAGTTACTGGATAGGGATTTGCTGCCTTTTTTGAATATCGGTGTTACGTTGGCTAGCTTCCACTGATCGGGCATAGTTCCAGACTGCAAGGATTTATTGAATAGTAATGTCAGTGGTTTAGAGAGCTCATCCTTAGCTTCCTTTAGAACTCTAGGCGAGATTGTATCAGGTCCAGGCGTTTTATTTACCTTGAGTTTATCTAAACAATTCAATACTTCTCTCTCTGTAACGGTGATATTGCTTAAAACATCTGAATTATCAATCTGAATCGGCGATGGTGTAGGGATATCACTGAGGTCTTCTGTTGTAAAAACTGATGCAAAGAAGGTATTGAGGGCATTACTCATTTGTTCTTCGTCTTTGGTGTATTCTCCATTTTCATCGACTAATGGTCCAACAGTTGAAGTAACTACTTTTTTCTTTCTGATATAACTATAGAATTCTTTCGGGTTTGTTTTACTTTGATTCGCAATATGTAACTCTAAGGTCTTTTTACTTTGCTTAATTAACTTTTTGGCTTTGCGTCGTAGCTCTACAAATTTCAGCCGTTCTTCGTCATTTTGTGAGGATTTTAATCTATCATTAGCAAATTTTTTAGCAAGCAGGCAGTTTGAAATATCTTTATTCCACCATTTGGGCTTATTATTATGGCCTGGACGCCGAGTTTTCGATGGTATGCAGTCTTGCACTGCTTTTAGGTAAGTGGCTTCGAATAACTTCCAAGATGTATTTATGTCGTTATTGTGAATTAAAAAGCTCCAGTCAGTTTCTTTAAACATAGCTCTAAGTTTAGGAAAGTTTGCTTTCTTGAAATTAGGGACTTTTTCGATGCTACTATTTGGTTCGTTACTAGTAAAGTTTAAAGTGAAAGTTATCGTATGATGGTCGCTGTTACTGAATTCATCACCAACATTCAAATTCTCTATTAATTCTTCTTTAGTTGCAAGTACAATGTCAAGAACGTTATTACCACGGGTCGGCGTTCCAACAAATTGATAAAGCGAACTCTCTTGCAAGTTCGTATACAAGTCATGTCCGGAGTGTGAAGTAAGAGTATCGCCCCACTTGGTCACAGGTAAATTAAAGTCACCAAAAATTACGGTATCTTGTGAGTTACTTACATCTGCAATTTGTTCGTAAATTTCTCGGTCAGTTTGCACTGATTGAGCTGGAGGTCTGTATATTAATGCAAGTATTATTTTGGTACCTTTATTATTCTTTATTAGCACAAAAGATGCGTCGACGTTCACAATTTGAGGTTTTGACAAGAGGGTAGGGTTAAGACTTTCTTTGATATAAAGTAAAACGCCACCTCCATTTCGATTTATTCGGCTTTTCTCAAACATTACATAACCGGGAAGTGAATACTCTGCTAAAAAGTCTCTATCTTCTGTATTGAGCCAAGATTCTGTTATGCCAATCACATCATAATTTTCTGTAAACACTAGCTCCTCTAAATCTGAAAATTTATTGCGTATGCTACGAGCGTTTGCATAGAAAACCTTTAAATTTGTTATTTTAGAACTCACGGAACGCGCTTTAATAATATTTTTGGTTCTTGTCGGATCTACATTTATGTTCATGGCTGTCCTCGGTCCTCGCTGTCTCCGGTCCTTATCGCTGGTGGTCCTCGGTTGCCTCTGTGTTTTTCTTGGCGTTGGATGATTTATGTCACTGCTGCTTCTTCTCGGATGGCGTTTTTTGATCCATGGCTGCGGACTGCTTCGTGTAGGAGACGACCCATGCGTGCTGAACCCACAGGGTTTAGATGAGTGCCATCCTTGCGGAACAGAGTAGGCTGGTTGTAGAAGTTGTCCCAGAGGTTGATGAATTCAACTTCTTCCCTCAGACACAAATGTTTTAGTCGGCTATTTGTGCTGAAGGCCTTGTCGTAGAATTTGTCAGGTGCGTCGATCTTGGGGAGAATGCCTGAGATGATGATATTCCTTGACTTGTTTTTGTAGTGCTGGATCATCTTGCGATATTTCTCCATCAACTCTTCGGATCTGGTGCTCATGACGTCATTTGAACCAGCATGGATGACAAAAAGGGTATTTTCATTTGCATCCTTTGTGGTATCTTCGAAGGCTTCCACAATGTCGTCCAGTCCAGCTCCTGGGATGCAAAATCTTTTTCGTTGAATTGGGACTCTGTCGCAGAACTCTTCGACCTGTCCTCGTAGGATGGAATCTCCAACGAGCCTGGTCTCTTCTGGTTCGTCTTCCATCTCTACCAATATCTCAAATCTGTTTGACATTGTGACTGGTAGATGAGACCTTTTCTGCGTTGGCCGTGCACCGTTCCTCACTGGTGTAAATCCGGAAACCTGTGGTGGCGGGACTCTACGTACAGGTCGGGGAGAGGAGTGGTTAGAACGGGGGCGAGGGGTTGGTACTGTTCGTGCTAGCAGGCTCCTTGCACGAGGAGTGGGGGAGAGACTAAGGTGAACAGGGCGGCTGTCCTGGTTTGATGTCGTCTGGTCGTAGTCTAATATTGTTGTTGTATTTATTATGAGGTAAGGTGCGATAGTTGGTTTTTGGTATATTGTGTTCTACTGCTCTTTTTATTGTTTGTGTGATTATCTCCACTTCGCTATCTATCACAGCTGTCTCTCTATCATTTAGGTCAGGTACTTCGTAGCTGGAGATTTCACTTTGATAATCTTCCCAATTAGCTCTACTCATTAAATATCTAGGTTTTACTGGTATTTGTATGGGGCTGGTTGATATGGTCATTACTATAGGAATGTGGTCACTGGTTGTGAGTGGTCCCTCTTCTATAAAATAGTTATAAAATGCTTTATTATTGGTAAATTTGTTGTCAGGATTTGTAAGTGAGTTGTTCCCTATAAAAGTGGGAAAGTTAGGTCCCAAGTGCATAAGTCTTCCGGCATCGACTAAAGTATGCAATGATGTCCCTACTACATTATTGTTATTATTGCCAAATATTCTATGTTTGCAATTAAAATCACCGAGTATGTATGTAGGTTGATTGTAGTTTGTTAAATTGATAATGTCGTTGAATGGAAGATATGGTCGTCTGGGGGGCAGGTATAGTGTGGCTATAATTACTTCTCCCATAGTGGTATACAGCTTTACGGCCATACATTCACTTTGTTACGTCCTGGGATATATAAACACAGGACTCTTTCTATTGCACTAGGTATGCGGCAACAAGCAACAACGGAAAACGCTAGATCCAACCCTTTTCTATAAACCCAGGCAACAAACCGTCAAGAGTCCTGCCTGGACAACGAGGTATCCTATGACTCGGTTACAGGGTGCACGCACTATAGACTGCTGATAGTCAAACAGGCTATATAAAAGATCACACAATTAAGTTGACTTAAAGCTTCAAGGTAAAGATAGATGACGGAATTAAATTGCAGAAACAATTTAATAACAAACTAGAAGAAAGTACATTAAACGTTACGTTAATTAATACAACTAATCACCCCTGCGTGAAAGAAGGTGAAAGCAAACAGTCCTCAAAACATCGTACCGGTAGACAAGATGCGGGTTTCTAAACTGCATGCGGCTACTATAGGATCTGATGCTTAGCAAAGAAAGTACGTTACAGATTTAGAGAACTCTTAACTCATAAGCAGGAATAAATACTAGTGATAGGCCATACAGTGTATAATGGCATAGGTATAATTAAATAAAGGCAGCAACTCGCAACATACCCACATACAGGTGTGCTTCTCACTCTTAGTCAGGCAAGCCTGCTCGGACAGAGTCTCTAAGCCACACCCTGACTCACAATGCTCACAAAAACGGTAAACTGTGGCACAATAACAAGCATACAGAAATAATAAACCCCTAGCTGTTTATCTGCCAGGTGGCAGAGGTCTAGCTGGAAGGATATAGGCTTCAGATACCCGGCTGAGCCACATGCTCTAGCCTAGGGACGTTCCCAAGTCTGTGCGCCAAATTACTCTAATTGAAAGGGTGCTCTCTTGAGAGACTCAGATCGCAAGTATCTGACTCTCTCCTGGCGACCCTAAAACAAAAGCAAGACGTGCTAGCGCAGTGCTGAGTGGACTAGGCAAGGGCCCTCACACAACACAACACTAGACACACAGGGACACAGACAAGAAAGTGCCCCCAGACTCCCACGGGTATCCTAGTAAAGTCGTGCGGGTCCACAGGACTCGCACCAGCAGACTTTACTTAAAGGATCGCAAAAAGCCTCCCCTCCGGTCTAGCCCCTGCTAACCTGACACAAGAACACACTAGCAAGCATGAAACCACCAAATATGAGACAACAAAAAAGCTTCCTAGGTCTCATTAACAATTACATCTCTGCATAAGGCCCAAAATCCTATCTAATTATCTGAGAGCACGTCGTTAATACAATAATAGATATAAGGTCTATCAAGGGGATGGGATAATTAAATAGATTGGTGAAGTAGTGGAAGGAAGGTATACAAAGTAAGAGAGAAAGTTTCTAAGTGGGGTTGAGAGGGATAGATATCAAGGGGATTCGAAGGGTACGACAGTGAGGTGAGCTCTGAGTCTTGAATCTGTCTGGACCCCAACCTAGGCATACAAAATACATCCCAGGCTTGGCAACACTCAACACAGTTGCCGGGTCAAAATCGTCTACCCCGTGCGTGAGTCGAAACTAAGCCTAACGTTGCAATCAAATGCATATGGCAACATCAGGCTCGTCCCAAGCTGGACTCTCCGCGCGAAGCAACGTCCCCCAGCCGGTCTCTCTCTCCCGCTCGTCTCCTCCCACTCTCACTAGACTTACATCTTATATATTATAATGAAACAATCAACTATCGAGAATAAAATATACTAAGATGAGTTGGTTAAGAATAAGGGCAGCTACAAGCTGTGAAACAACATAAGAATATCCCAGACATTAGTTACATTGTCGTAGGATATATACTAAGGAAAAGCCGGCCGGCCGGCTGCCACCAGCCGGTTTCTAAATGGCTGGGCAGCCAACGCGCGCGCATGCCCGCACGTGGCTACTATGCAGAAGCGTCACAACTTGTAAAGTTATTAATTATTTTATGTTTTATATTTCAATTGCTACTCCGTCGTGAAGTTCGTTGTTTGAATTCTTTTGGTAAACATCATAGTTGAAGAGTTTAATTTGGTTGTTATTGTTTTGTCCATGGCTGTTGAGTAGGATAATATCAGGATCAAGTGTTTGATATGTATTGGCTAGATTTATTTTATTAGTATTCCAGTGTCTTACAATTGGTGCACTAGTTTTAGTCTTCTATTCATTCGGGTGTAATTTTTTCCTTTTGGTTGCTTGTTTTATGGGTGATCTAGCATCTGGGCCATTTCTTATCTTTATAAAAGAGCTCTCGTATACCTTCTTAAAGTTGTGTTTCCTGAATTGTATCTCTCCTTGATATAGGAGTGTATTGACCAGTGTATCTTTATAGTCTCTATTTGTGTAAGTCCATTTAATTGTGCCATTGTTGATACTCTTCAAGACTTCTCGGGACTCGGGTGTTCTAGTTGGGAATGGGTTATTGGGCGTAATAAATAATGTTATGCCCAGTGCATCTGCCTTCCAAATACTTGGGTCAGTTGGGTGCACTTCTCCTTCTTCGACACTTTTGTCCAAACTTATTTGTGATAGAGTACTTCTTCTCAAATCACTTGTGCTCAAACGTCGTTCACTTATTTCTCTTGTTTGTTCTAAGTTTGATAGTGTTTGCCTTCGTGATTGATCTTTGACTATGTTTGTGTTCTCAGTTGGTATTGTTGTATCTAGCGTAGCAGCTGTTGAGGTTTGTTCTTCATTCCCCATTGTTGCTTCATCTGTATTTTGAGTTTCCATGCTTTCTAATGTTGGTTTCGGTTCCATTGTTGCTCCTATTACTTTGTTGGAGTCTGGGTTCTCTGGAAACCACATTTCAGGCAATTTATTTTCCTTCAGCATTCTGTTAAGTTCTGTCTTGTAACAACCTGGAGTTCTTAGATTAAGTACATGAGCATGTAGAATGCTTATGAGTATCTTTACATGCGTAATACTACTGAGTTGTATGTTAGTAGAGACTTCTTTTTCTTTTGCTTCCTTTGTTGCTGCTCTGACTACTTGTGCTAGAGTTTTTGTTTCTGAGTTTAGCTTCTTGTTATCTTCCTGTTCTCTTTTCCTTTTGATCACATCTTTTCTGATTGGGCAGGTCATTGATAGGGTGCGATGGTCATATTTAGGTTTGCCTTCCCGCATACAGTTAAGGCAAGCTTTGTAGTCATTTGGGCAGTTCTGGTAGGCATGCCTTGTTTCACCACATTCAGAACAAAGTACTGCTTCACTCTTGCAGTCCTTTTGCAGATGATCTTCTTCTTTATAACATTTAAAACAGGTCATGATATGGGTGTACTTCTCTTGTTGGCATTGGTGTGGGGTGATGCACATATTAAATGCGAGCAGTCCTTGCAGCAGGATTCTATTCACCATTGGTGTCTCTGTTACTCTTATTTTTAACAGGTTGGTATAGTCCTTAATTTGTATCACCTCTTCTATCTTCAGCCAGTTGTTTTGGGCTTCCAGTTCACTCTGTATCTCCTCAGCATTATGTTGGCCTACATGTTTGTCCAATTGGTTGATGAAGACTGTCTTTTTAGCTCGAGCTGCTACTGATACCATGTTTCTCGAATAGTTCCTGTGCTTCAGTTTGTAAGAGGGAGTCTGCATCTTTTTAATTCCTGCATACTGCTTTATATCCATCGTAAGTAGGGTAGAACTTGGAAATAGGAATTTTCAAGTGGCAATATGCAAGTTGAGTTATTTTGCCTATAGAAATATCTTTACTCCTATCAATAATCTTCAGTCTCACCTTAGTAGCCATATCTGAATTCTGTCAAATCATGGATATAAATGCATTAAGTTAAAACTCTAGTTGGATTAGGCAATTGAGGATCAATTCTCACATGAAAAGTCCAAAAAAAGAATGACCAGTGAAGGATGACACCAAAAAAGAGGTCAGAAAAAAGAATACTGCTGCTCTCTGATTGGTCGTCTAGTTGAGTGTGTGATCCTGCAAAAGCTTCAAGCAAAGTACCGGATCAAAATGCGTGCTGCCTCTCTCTGATTGGCCGAATATATCCCGTCCTGATCCTCATAAAATACGAAGCTCCACCAAAGCAACTACGTTGTAATTATGTTAAAAATGCCCTATAAGGTGG
This sequence comes from Lithodes maja, assembly GCA_037953745.1. Lineage (NCBI taxonomy): Eukaryota > Metazoa > Arthropoda > Malacostraca > Decapoda > Lithodidae > Lithodes > Lithodes maja. The sequence continues at coordinate 112,280 of JBAKBP010001824.1, read as the reverse complement.
TGATATTAAAAGCAAGTGAGATATAAAAGCAAAGCAAGAAAACCTTTGGCAAAAAACAAAAAGGATATTAAGTTTTTAATTTTTTATTTCTAAAACTCTGTTAAAACTCTGTTGAAACTCTGTTAAAGGTCCCGTTTAAAACAAAATAAACAAAAATATGCAATTAAAACCTAATTCGTACCCAGGACACCCCTATGGAGTGCCCTAAAAGCTATAAAAACCTACCTAGTCCCTCGGACTCGGGATCCCAGATACTTGCCACCTGCTAAAAAGTGTCGCACAAGCTCTGGGACCCCCGAGTTCCCTTTGGTGCCCAAGCGAGATAGAGGAAGTGGGTTGCAAAAAATTCGCCCAGTGGAGTCCGAGAGGTGAATGACCGCTGCAGGAGGAATACGGAGAAATATAGAAATGATGATACAAGTAATAAAATTTACCCCAGGATACGACCTTGCCAATGCCGTTTTTACACTCCAGGTACCCATTATTTTATGTCTGGGTGGGACAAGGCTTAACACGAGAGCAAGTCAGCCCAATGACTTATGAGCAATCCTGGTGGCTAGCCAAGTTCTCATTCTCGTGTGTTTGATTGGTTGCAGGAAGCCACCAATCAGGTCCCTGGATTCATTTGAGCCACAACGATTCCAGGTACTCATTTTCGTCTGAGTGAGACGGAATTACACAGGAATTGGAGTTTGTTCAACACTCCTGGGCTACTTGGACCCTGGTGGCAAGCCAGAGAAATTTCACCCATCCCATGTATGTGTGGCAACCATCTGATCAATGTTGGTCACGGGTGCAATCACCCATCCAGCTACTGCTGTGCTGGTGTAGGGCCACCAAACCTTCCCAACAACTGCTGTGCTGGTCCCAGGCAGGCACCCATCCAACTACTAACCAGACCCCACGTTGCTTAACCTCGCTTATTTAAACCAGCGTTGTCAACCCCATAGGCCAGGGTTGCCACAGCCCCTTAATATAGTCACGCCTCCCGCTCTCCGGCGCTGTGATTGGCTGAACCGGCCGCTCAGCCACCCGTTGCTCTAGCCGCACGTCTTGAATTCTCTCTCTCTTCGCCTCCACTCTTCTCTCTTCATAATACGTTCCTGGAAGCTGGTTGCGAATGTCTTTTAGTGGCTTACGGGAGTATAGGGCTGGCAGTGATGTATTAGACCCATTGCAATCAGAGGAAATGGCCAGTGCAGAGAGGGAGTGCGAGTTTGAAGGTGTGGCAGTACACGTAGCCGTCAGCTCCGAAAATGGAGGCTTCTGATTGGTCGGCCGGGAAGGCGTGGCATCTTTATGTCGAGAGCCCGAAGTGTCAAACTCAGCTGATTCAGAGGGAAGGTTAAAGGGGGTGCATTGATTGGTGGATGGCCTTTTTACTTTATCACTTCCTACTAAATTAAGGCGAGCTCCTGATCGCCGTAATACCATTCCTTTGAAATCCCGGCCATCACTCTGCCAATCCACCAGTCCACTATGTTCACAAAGGCATCTGTGTAACTGTAGTGCTGGATTTTGATTTCCAACTGCAGTTTTAGCCAATAGTACTTGCCCGGGTTGACTGAGGAGTTGTTTGAATGCTCGGGTAGTGATTACTCTCTGTCCTTTTCCACCGACCAGAGCTATTAGGCGATTTTTTACCAGGACTACTGGAGATGACCACGGACTGTAGCATTCCAACACTATCCCCTGCTTAATCATCTCCTCTACTTGTTCCTTTTCCTTTTGTCTCATAATGGGATTTTGTCGCCTATAGGGTTGCCTAATAGGGGACCCTTGAGTATGTATCTCGTGGGTGTGTCCGGTTCGGACCGATCCGTGGTCCCCTTCATTTTGAGCAAACACATCTCGGTAAGTCCAGAGTAATTCATGTAAGGTATTGGCTTGATTTGACGTTAATTGTTTCGGAATCTCAGGTAAGTTAACGGGTCCGTTAGTTCCAACAGTGGTGGATTGTGCGGGTGTAACTTGTCCTAACAGTTTTCCCTTTTGATAATTAATCGTGTCATCGCAAAAGTTGGCTTGAACTAATTTTCTAAATAAAGGGAGAGATATTTTCACTTTATTCTGTGCATCAGGTTAAAAAATCCCGGCAGTTATTCCCGGGGCTTTAGGAATTTCTATCATTCTCCAAGATCTAGGGAGGATAGAAAGTTTCCCTGTGGTTGCTACTATTTGAGGTCGTAGGGTGGTCGTCATGTCTTTTGGCCCGCACTGTATAGTGGGACGTTAACCACTCCGTTAGAACCGCATGGCTTGTCCTACAGTGACTCGCTAGGATCGCCAGGGCAGTGGATGTGGCTACAGTTGATGTATTGTTGTGTGCTTTATTTCATATGAAAGCTCGTGTCATGGGCAGTCCAGAAAGGCTCTTTGTTTTCACCCATGTCAAGGCTTTATATATTTAATTGCAAAGTATATGTTTTATCATTAAGTAGTAATGATAGGATTTGAGAGAGAGAGAGTAAAACAGAGTGTGGGGAGGCGCGCAGTGTTTTGCTATACTCGATGACGTCATAGCTGGCTGGCCTCGTGGGGATTCGTTGAAGGAGTTTTTTACCATGCTTGGTGACGTCATGTTTGGCTAGCTTCTTTAGCATTGGCTAGAGGACTTGTTACCGCTTTTCTACGCGGCTCGAGCTAGTGCTAGTATATATACAGCTCTCTCGCCACTCTCTCCCTCAGATCTGGTTTCTAGAACGCATCCCTCTTATCCCTTTGATATCTGTCCCCCTACCCGCACCTGAGAACCTTTTCCTCTGCCTATCTCTCTCATTTTCCATATCTTTCACCACCTTTTATTAATATTATACCCCCTCTGGTTAACTCTGCATAATCAGCTTCATGCTGGCCAGTTGTATTGTGCGTTAAGGTCTTATATAACCCATGTATGTTAGTTGTTAAGATAAGTTGATCACGAAGCATTGGTTGGCATTCATATTGTTTAGTACCGCTTCCTATAATTATTAGTGTTCTGCTGGATTAGATAATGCTAGACTAGGAGTCTGATACTATTAGGTATTGTTTCCGATGGGTGCTGGCTTTAGTTAAAAGCTGCACGACATACCTGAGAACTGGAGTTGATTGGGTAAATTCTAGTCTGTGTGCCATTGAGAATAGAGCATGCACGAATGAGGGCTTTTTGCCTATTCCATTCTGCACTGTTCTAAGCCCGTTGTTTGTCTTTGAGGTACGCCAGGAGAACGCTTAATACTTCGGTATTAAGGTTTCTCAAGAGAGCTACCCTTCCCAATAACGTAATATTTGACGCACATACTTGAGATTTGCACTAGGCTATGCGGCATGCCATGCGCACCAATATCTCGTATCATTGACTCTAGCTAGACTTTATCAGTCATAGTAGACATTAAGTATATTAAACCAATTACTCTTTTTATGCATACCCGTTTATGATTACACAAGCATTTCGCAGCCTAGTTTGATGTATTGAGACACAAACGACTTAGGCTCTTTTTGTTGATAGGAATACTGCATTGTCGTGGCGATTATTATTAGTGTTGTAGAGTTTAGGATATTCTTGGCTCCGACTGCATTATATCTCCTGCCTTTTTGTGTGCATAGCCTGCACGAGCATTGTTCCGCTGCCTGCCTTTTTGGGTTCCATTTCCGATTCGAGCATCTTGATAGCATCTAACATTTAAAGAAGATTCCTTGTTGGTGTTGAAGGACTTTAGTGCACTTTCTTTCATGCAGGAGTGCCTGACATTTATTGATTAAAGTAACGTAAGCTGTAACTTCTCTTACCACCTTACTTTGCATACCATAACCAAGCACCTTCGGTTATAGGTAGTAATAGGCTATTTTCACATAACATTTAGCCTAGAGTAGACGCACATTTATTGAGAGTTTAATAACCTATTATTGCATATAGAACTCTGGAGAGTATTTGTGTTCTTTGTTCACTGGGAATATACATCAGAGGTTGGATCTAGCGCTTTCCGTTGTAGCATTTATGCCATTACTAGTCCAATGAATAAGAGCCGTGATATATTTAAACCTCAGTCATAACAAATGGCGACCTTACCTAGGATTTGGTGAACCTACATTTATTAGCAGGGAACATTTGTTGTTTTGGGGAATATTTTGCGGGGATCAGCAAGAATTTTTTTTTTTTGCAACATAGTATAGCCCTTGAGTATTTCCGAGAATGTTTGTGTGTATATTGAGGTATAAGAGTTTGGGGTGCTTCTTTTCTGAATATTGAGGTGGGAAATTTTTGTGAGCATCATGTCTTATACCGGATCAGAGGAGAATGGAGACACAGTACGTAATGTCGAAACTGAGGAACAGCAGCATGATGAAAGGGTTAATCAGGTGAACTGTGAGGAGGATGCTAGGATATTTTTGCAATGGCCTGTTACTGCCGAGCGGTTGGAGGGTATGGATCGGTACGGTCTTCAATGCCTGGCCACAGCTATCGGTCATGCGGGTACTAGCAGCATGACCAGGGATAACTTGATAACGTGTGTACTGGGCAGGGTGACTGGTGAGTGAGATGGGTTGAGTGCTCAGAGCCCTTCGGCCATGCTTCCCCTACACTCGACTCCCAGCCATCCCAGTGGTTTGCCGACCCCGGGTATGCTTCCACAGTTGGGTGGTGACTGGCAGGGTGGGTTGCCCCTGGGGGGACCACCGGTAATTTCAAACATTGTAGCACCTTCACCTCCTCAAGGGTTATCTCCAGAATTATTGTTTAAGCTCGAATTAGCTAAGCTTCAGCATCAGCAGCAAATAGAATCAGCTAAGATCGAAGAGAGAAAGGCTATCAGGGCATCTGCGATTCAACAGCAACAAAGGGCAGGTGAGCTTCAGCAGCAAATAGAGCTAGCAAAAATCCAAGCTGATTTAGAGTCGACTAGGTACTGTGCCGACATGGACGTAGAGAAGTCGCGAGTATAGACAACGGGACAGCGACTTGGGGCTGGTAACTGTGCTCATGATCACTCTCTCTCGCACTTATTGAAACTGGTTCCGGTGTTTGATGAGAGTGGTGTAACAGAATTTTTCACATGCTTTGAGAAGAAGTGCCAGGAACACCAGTGGCCAGAGAATAAATGGGCAGCACTTGTATCCTCTAGATTAATAGGCAAGGGTCTTAAAGCCTACAATGCGTTACCTTTGGAGTCATGTATTGTGTATGAGGATCTCAAGGAGGCTGTCCTAAGGGCTTACGAACTGCAACCAGAAACGTACCGTTTGAAGTTCCGGGGTGTAACCAAGGGAAGAGATAGCACCTTTTTGGAACACGCCCGGGACTTGTCCGATGCTATGGGGAACTGGCTCCGATCTGAGAAGGTAACAACATTTGATGGAATTAAGCAGTTAATGATGTTGGAGCAGTTCTTTAAGAGCACGGGCGGTGATCTAACTTTGAACTTAAAGGAGAAAAACCCAAGAACTCTAGTCGAAGCAGCAGAAATGGCTGATCGACGGCTGTCGTTGATTCGGGGTTGCGGGTCCTCACAGAAGTACGATGCAAGTGCTAGGGACCGTTATCCTCCCCCTCCCCGTAGCAATGACACATTTAAACAAAAGAGCAATGAAACTAAAACTGAATCCAAACCTAACACCACGCCGTATGAGAAAAGTCAGGGTTTTTTTTACATCATAAGGCAAATGAGTGCCCTAGTCGACCTCCTCCGGCAGCCGTGTCTTTTGCTCACGGCATTGGAGTGTTCAAGAGGACATCGGAGTTTGTTAGAGGCAATTCTTCCGAGGTAAATACACTGCCAGTGCAGAAGGATCCGGAAGGCTTATTCCCTGTCCGTGATGCCTTTAGTGACCACAGGGGACTCGGTTGTGTGGAGTGGGGGGGTAGAAGACATGAGATGAGAATTTTGCGTGACACTGGGGCATTGCAAACATTGTTGAGGAATTTCACTGGTAAACCTGTAAATACGGCGTGGGTGGTTGTGGTTCAGGGAGTTAATGCAACAAGGTCATACCTGCTTGTAAGAATGAAGATGGAAGTTGATGGTGTGACTCGTGACCTGGATGTAGGAATTGTGGAGAAGTTGCCTGTTGGGGGCGTCGACCTCCTTCTCGGCAACGACTTTGCGGAGCCTACTTCTGAGGCTCCACCCTTGATCGTTGCCGAGAAGCCGGCCGACGTGAGTAGGGAGGAGCAGGAGTGGGTTGAGAAGTATCAGGTGCAACCTATGGCGTGTGTTGTCACCAGATCTCTTGCATCCAGGGAGTCACATTCTGGTCAACAGTCTTTAGACAAGCGGAGGAAAGGTACCGAGAAGGTGTTGAAAGTTGATGCGGTTGAGAGTTTAGTATCAACGGACATTCTCGGGGACTCATTATTAGGACCAATTTTCGAGTCTGGAGAAGACCCATTAACTGTTAGTAAGAAGGCAGAGGATGGGCTTAAAAATACGAAGAGACAGCAACGATACACAGAGAGAGAGCAACGGGAGGCTAAATTCAGTGTAGGAGGGGGGCATGAGTTGTTTCGCAAACACTTAGAAAAGCTTGCTCATTCGGACATTCGTAAATTGCAATTAGAAGACCCGGAGGTTCTTGAATGTGGTACCGGTGCTGTCGAGTTGGAGGAGGACAGTGATGCACAGTCGGGAGATTTTTTTTTCATAGATGGCATACTGTACCGGCGATTCCAAGATCCGCAGAGGAATTGGGAGGGGGGGTCAGGAGAGGTAGACCAGCTGGTCGTGCCAAGGGTTTGCAGGGAAAGCCTACTTAGGTTGGCCCATGATGTACCACTGGCGGGACATCTGGGTGTCCGTAAGACGGTTGCAGCCTTGGGGAAATTATTTTGGTGGCCTGGTCTGAGAGCACAAGTTGTGTCATGGGTGGCAATGTGTGATGTGTGTCAGAAGGTTGGCAAACCAAATCAGAGCATTCCTAAGGCGCCGTTACACCCCATTCCTGTCAGTGGGCCTCCCTTTAGTAAGGTTATAGTGGATATGGTTGGCCCCCTTCCCCCTACAAGTGCCGGAAACAAGTTTCTCCTGACCATCATGGATGTAGCAACAAGGTACCCTGACGCGTACCCTATGAGAAATGGGTCAGCGAAGACGGTGGTCCAAAACTTGCTAGTGTATTTTTCCCGGTATGGTTACCCGCAGGAGATCCAGTCAGACCAAGGATCCAACTTCACTTCTAACCTCTTTGTTCAAACTAGGCAGCAGCATGGGATTGTTACGGTTGTGTCATCTGCGTATCATCCGGAGAGCCAGGGTGTGTTAGAGCGATGGCACTCAACCTTAAAATCTATGCTTCGTTGTTATTGCTTTGAGAATGGGAAAGATTGGGATCTTGGCCTGCCATATGTTTTGTTTGCTGCACGGGAGGTACGTGGGGAAAGTTTGGGATTCAGCCCTAATGAGCTCGTCTTTGGACACCGTGTCAGAGGGCCTCTCCATATGGTTAAAGAAATATGGGAGGGCGCAGAAAATCCTTGTTCTATGTTCAAGTATGTCCTCGACAGTCGAGAACGGATGTTGCGCAGCCTGGAGTTGGCTGGCCGTAATTTGACTAGCTCTCAGGCCCTCATGAAGGACAGGTACGACCTCAAGGTTAAACTCAGGGAGTTTCACATGGGTCATGAGGTGTTGATTCTACTGCCCCTTGTAGGTCACCCCTTATCCGCGAAGTACACTGGTCCTTATAGGGTGGTTGAGAAGCTATCGGACCTGGATTACTTGGTAGCCACTCCAGACAGACGTAAGCGCAATCAGTTATGTCACGTTAATCTTATGAAGGAGTATGTGAGGCACCCCCCTGAGCCTCTCACTGTGCCTGTGATGACGTTTAGCAGTCAAGGTGAAGAAGGAGAACGGGACAGTCAAGCTCAGGTGGAGGATAACTGGGATCATCATGTCTCTGCGAACCAGTGGGCGGGGAACACGAACCAGGCGGCTCAGGAAGCGTTGCAACACTTACCTGAGCATCAGCGTGTGGCTGTGGAGCGCCTGTACGGTTCATACCCCTCTGTTTTCGCGGAGCACCCAGGCCTCACTACCCTAGAGGTGCATGACGTGGACGTAGGAGACCACCCCCCTTTCAAGTCAGTTCCCTATAGGGTGCCCCCTATTAAACTGCCGGCCCTCCGGGCGGAGTTGGAGTATATGTTAATAAGGGGGCTGATTGAGAAGGGGTTGGTGAAGTGGACTTCTCCCGTCACGCTGCAACCAAAACCTGATGGTAAGGTGCGATTCTGCGTAGACTACAGACGGTTAAACGGTTTGACGCCCACCATCCCATACCCTCTTCCTCGGGTCGACGACTGTGTGGACAAGATAGGCAATGCAAAGTACCTAACCAAGGTGGACTTGGTTAAGGGATACTGGCAGGTGCCCTTGTCCGAACGAGCGAAAGAGGTATGTGGTTTTGTGGTGGATGGTGCTACCTACCGCTGTAACGTGATGCCTTATGGCCTAAAGAACGCACCCGCTACCTTTCAGAGTTTGATGAATGATATAACGGCAGACATTCCTAATTGCACAGTATACCTCGACGATGTTATTATCTATGACAACAGCTTTAAGAGTCATTGTGAGCACGTAGAACTCCTGTTCAAGAGGATTAGTGAGGCTGGCTTGGTGGTCAACCTGGCAAAGTGTGATTTCGTGCGGGCGTCCGTGCAGTATCTTGGGTTCATGGTGGGGTTGGGTTAGGTGTACCCCCCACAGAACAAGATAGCTGCGATTGATCACTTTCCCCGGCCGGCCACCAAGAAGCAGATCATGAGGTTCTTAGGTATGATCGGATACTACAGACGCTTCATTAAGGGGTACTCTACCGTGCTAGCACCTCTGACAGATCTTTTAGCGAAGGATAAGAAATTCAAATGGGCGCCTGAGTGTGAGAAGGCGTTTAGCGTAGTAAAACACCTGTTGTGCACTCACCCGATCCTCAGGGCCCCTGACTTTAGCCTACCTTTCCAACTAGCAACGGATGCTAGTGGTGTGGGGGCTGGTGCCGTCCTTATGCAAAAGGACGATGATGGGCTGGAACATCCTGTTAGTTTCTACTCGAAGAAGTTAAATTCAGCCCAAAAGAACTACTCTGTTATCGAGAAAGAGGTGCTGGCAATTGTACTTGCACTGAGGCATTTCGAGGTCTATGTTCCAGCCTATGGTCCAGTCGTTGTAATTTACACAGATCATCACCCTCTCAAGTTTTTGAACCAGTTTCAAAATCGGAATATGAGGCTGACCAGGTGGTCGCTAATGTTACAGGAATATAACCTGGACATACGCCATATTGCCGGTTGTGACAACGTGATTGCAGATTGTCTTTCGAGGGTAGATGATCCTGGGTAGATTGACACACGGGTAGCCTCCTGCTTTAGTTTGAATAGTATTTTGCGCTTGGTGCTTGTTGGCTCGCGGTTGTAGCCCAGCGTATTGGGTCGTAAAGCAGGAGTTGAGCGTTTGGTATAGAAGAAAAAACTAGGCTTGCCCCTATAGTGCAGCCGAAATAAACAAATTAAAAACATAAAAATCAAATAAAAACTCTTTCTTTGATAGTTGCATTTTTTCAGTATGTTATAGCAGTATTTCTGAGTTGCACTCCTCTCAGAATGCTGGGCTAGAGAAGCTCGCTCTTGAGGAGCATAACTACACATGATTTAACCTATTGTGTTGGGGAAGGTTATAATTTTGTAAAATGTTTTGTTGAGAACTGTGCCAGATATTTTACTGCCGCTGGGTGATGGGAAGTAGAGATATAGCATGGGTTCTAACAATCAGAGTTTTGTGAGCCTTGGGCCTCTGAGAAAAATATTGGGGGGGTGTGACGTTAACCACTCCGTTAGAACCGCATGGCTTGTCCTACAGTGACTCGCTAGGATCGCCAGGGCAGTGGATGTGGCTACAGTTGATGTATTGTTGTGTGCTTTATTTAATATAAAAGCTCGTGTCATGGGCAGTCCAGAAAGGCTCTTTGTTTTCACCCATGTCAAGGCTTTATATATTTAATTGCAAAGTATATGTTTTTTCATTAAGTAGTAATGATAGGATTTGAGAGAGAGAGAGTAGAACAGAGTGTGGGGAGGCGCGCAGTGTTTTGCTATACTCGATGACGTCATAGCTGGCTGGCTTCGTGGGGATTCGTTGAAGGAGTTTTTTACCATGCTTGGTGACGTCATGTTTGGCTAGCTTCTTTAGCATTGGCTAGAGGACTTGTTACCGCTTTTTTACCCGGCTCGAGCTAGTGCTAGTATATATACAGCTCTCTCGCCACTCTCTCCCTCAGATCTGGTTTCTAGAACGCATCCCTCTTATCCCTTTGATATCTGTCCCCCTCCTCGCACCTGAGAACCTTTTCCTCTGCCTATCTCTCTCATTTTCCATATCTTTCACCACCTTTTATTAATATTATACCCCCTCTGGTTAACTCTGCATATTCAGCTTCATGCTGGCCAGTTGTATTGTGCGTTAAGGTCTTACATAACCCATGTATGTTAGTTGTTAAGATAAGTTGATCACGAAGCATTGGTTGGCATTCATATTGTTTAGTACCGCTTCCTATAATTATTAGTGTTCTGCTGGATTAGATAATGCTAGACTAGGAGTCTGATACTATAAGGTATTGTTTCCGATGGGTGCTGGCTTTAGTTAAAAGCTGCACGACATACCTGAGAACTGGAGTTGATTGGGTAAATTCTAGTCTGTGTGCCATTGAGAATAGAGCATGCACGAATGAGGGCTTTTTGCCTATACCATTCTGCACTGTTCTAAGCTTCGTTGTTTGTCTTTGAGGTACGCCAGGAGAACGCTTAATACTTCGGTATTAAGGTTTCTCAAGAGAGCTACCCTTCCCTATAACGTAATATTTGACGCACAGACTTGAGATTTGCACTAGGCTATGCGGCATGCCATGCGCACCAGTATCTCGTATCATTGACTCTAGCTAGACTTTATCAGTCATAGTAGACATTAAGTATATTAAACCAATTATTCTTTTTATGCATACCCGTTTATGATTACACAAGCATTTCGCAGCCTAGTTTGATGTATTGAGACACAAACGACTTAGGCTCATTTTGTTGATAGGAATACTGCATTGTCGTGGCGATTATTATTAGTGTTGTAGCGTTTAGGATATTCTTGGCTCCGACTGCATTATATCTCCTGCATTTTTGTGTGCATAGCCTGCACGAGCATTGTTCCGCTGCATGCCTTTTTGGGTTCCATTTCCGATTTGAGCATCTTGATAGCATCTAACATTTAAAGAAGATTCCTTGTTGGTGTTGAAGGACTTTAGTGCACTTTCTTTCATGCAGGGGTGCCTGACATTTATTGATTAAAGTAACGTAAGCAGTAACTTCTCTTACCACCTTACTTTGCATACCATAACCAAGCACCTTCGGTTATAGGTAGTAATAGGCTGTTTTCACATAACATTAAGCCTAGAGTAGACGCACATTTATTGATAGTTTAATAACCTATTATTGCATATAGAACTCTGGAGAGTATTTGTGTTCTTTGTTCACTGGGAATATACATCAGAGGTTGGATCTAGCGCTTTCCGTTGTAGCATTTATGCCATTACTAGTCCAATGAATAAGAGCCCTGATATATTTAAACCTCAGTCGTAACAATAGTTACCCCCAACTGACTCATGAGATCTATTCCCAGATATCCATCGACTCCGCTATTGGATTTTCCTGATAGAACACAAAAATTTGTGGTGAATTTAATTCCTTTCCATTGTACCATTACCATATTAGTTCTCCCTAGAATCGTCAGGTTTTTTACCCCCGTCTCCTGACAACTGAATACTAGTTTGACTTAAGGGGCCAATTTCTTTCTGACTATACCTCACAAAATACTCCAAAAGACAACTTCTGTTTGCCCCTGTATAAATTAACACGTTTGCGGCTTTCCCATTTATTACTTTGGTTTCACAAGGCGTTTGTCTCTCTAATATGTTGACCTCACTATATCGCCCTTCTATGTGAGGTTTAAAAGAAAATTTTCTCCCCCTTCCGGCATCGTGATTTTTGACTGGGTTTCTGTCTCCCTATATTCTACTGGAAGCATTCCTCCCTGGTTTGGATCGGTTCCCCTTGGTAGGGGTCGATCGTTTGGAAGTTCGGGCCTGGAGTTAAATCTAGGAGTTGGGGTTTGGGGACGGTTGGAACAGTTCCTGGCTAGGTGTCTGGTTTGTCTGCATATAAATCATCGGATCATTGTTCTATGATACCCTTTGTTTGGATTCTCCTCCTCCCCTTTCTTCTTCTCCTCTCTTAACTCTCGGGCTTCCATTATTTTCTTGATTACCTCCACGAGTTCCTTAGTGGTAGTCACTTCATGGATAATTCAGTGCCTTCTAACTTCCACAAGGCATGCTTGGATCATAATCTCTCTGATTTCTGTTTCCTGGCTCTCTTGGTCCATATGAGGATACGCAAGTTTGACGTTTTTTGCGATTTCCCTCCTCAGGGCTCTCACATTTTGGCCGTCTAGCTTCAGACTCTTAAGTTTGTCTCTGGCCTTCCTGGTGGAGGTTTCTCGGCCAAATTCTTCAATTAGGGCTCTCCTAACTTCTGCCCATGACACTAGTCCCTCTAGACGTACTCTTACATCGTTCAGGGCCTTGCCTAAGTGTGCCTTTCCATAGGCGATCTTCTTTCCATTTTCTCCAACGTCAAGTAGCGTGAACTGACATTCTAATTGTTCGATCCATAGCTTGATTTCTTCTTTCCCCTCTTCCCATAATCTGAATGGTAATACGGCCGTCATTATGTCTGTTTTGTAAGATAATTATACTCAATCTAAGTAATTTGTCGAATCCCACCGCTTGCCACCAAAATGGAGTACTAATTTTCTTATTTCGAATATACTACAACGGTGGGGGATAAATCGACAATCATTTAGAAGTTTGAATACTTTATTTGATAAACTTGCTACTACTCTAGTAACTGTTTCTCTGTTCGGGCCAAGATGAGTTCAAGACATGGATTGAATATTCCGTCGACCCACCATAGGTTGTACTTTGGAACCCTAGAGCTCCCGTTACTCCCTATTTGGATTCCCGATATTCAGGTATTGACTCAAGTCGACTTCGATCCAAAGGCACGTTGCTAGTTTCTAAAATAATATGTTTTTTACGGAGCCCTGCTGTGTCTCCTCCAGAGACCAGGGCATCAATGCATCAGACCTTTATTCACTTATCTAAACAAGAGTTATATTCCTAAACTAAGCTTCAGAATGATATACTTTTACTGGGCCTACTATGTCTACTCCAGAGACCAAGGCGTTTATCGTAAATACGAAAGGCTATGACTCTTTTGTGATCCCGTATGTCTCTGTGACGTCACGATCGCTCCTGCAGCACGACGTAGGACGAGTAGATCATATATTATTAGATTGTAAATAAGTTAAGTTATAAAAGGCCTAATATGCTATTAAGCAATATTGCCATGGTCTTATGTAGTATATATGAATTTATCGTATATATTAATATAATTTATCGTATAGAGCAACCTAGATGCGGTACGATAATTTGGGCTCCTGGCGTTTGCCAAGGCAGCAAGGTGTGCCTTTGAGGAACACCAGAGCCTTCACGTACACCTACCAGTTAACATCTATTTTCCGCCCTCAGTTGATCGTGCTTTTGAGCTTCTAATCACAATACACTGTCAGCAATACAAACAGCTACACCATCACGACGCTCTCATCGACGCCATGACTGACTGACAGATAAGCATAATATTCATGTCCATTCCCATGTAATCATTTATTCTTTCTTTAACTTGACTCGTGTCTCAGGACCGAAGTCTCGTTTCCCATTGTCCACCGCCATATTGGGTAAAACGTTCTACCTTGCCTCATTGCCACGTGGAACTATTGGTGAGTTAATTCCTGGCTAATATTAACCCTTATAACCTTACCCTATATATAAATTTATTATGTGAGACCTTTGTATATAAATTAGCTTGTTTCAGATTGAATTCAATTTAGATACGGAGTAGTTTTCATTTAGATTGATTTATTTGATTCATTATAGCTTAATAATATTTAACTTCCATTGATAGTTTACCACATTGGTGCCCAGACCCGGGAATTAGCTACCAGTAAGGGATTTTAGGGCAATGAACAAGGGGACATATAGCAGGATGCAGGAACAACTCTATGATAAACTGGCAAGGCTAGCCAAGCAATAGTTAGAGCCGGAATGCAGGGGCACATCGTTGCACCTGCCTAAGTCCTGCATCCCACCCATCATCTTCCCCTAATACATTTTCTTTTACATTTCAGACTTCCTGTAACATATGACCTGACCTAACATTTTTTCTTGTTCAATATGACCCTTTAGTAGGTATTGCTATTTTGTGTACTATTTTTTCTCCATAACATAGAAGTCCGCCGGTCGGCGTCTCTTAACTAGACTACTATTTTGCCGTTGTTTTTGTAACATTTAAATACATAGCCTATAGGCTTACATGCAAAATGAATAAAGACAATAAAGAGACACCGTGTAGTGGGGTGCTGATCAAGGCCCCTAGAAATCAAAGGGCGGGACTTCGGGGAGTATTAAATAGGCTAATTGTGGACGTCAACACTTTCATCACTACTGCTGAACTAGAGGAATTGGAGGCTAGATTAGAAAACGTCCAGGCTACCCACGGTCGTATTATGGCTCTGAGTGAGGTGATTGTGGCAGACATGACAGAGGAGGAAGAGATAGTTACAGAATGTGATAATCACACCCTCTATGACGAACTTGTCTTTAGAGCGAAGTACATATTACAGCGTGCTGTCGCAAGTAAGAAGTGAGGCGAGAATGAGGCCCATAGAAGGGCTGACCCAAAACATACTGTACACCTCCTAAAGCTCAATCTTCGTACATTTGGGGGCAAGTTGACTAAGTGGTTAGCTTTTTGGGACGTATTTCGGTCTACAGTTCATGAATCCTCTTTGGATAGTGTCCGCAAGTTTCACTATCTGAAGGGACAAATGAAAGGAGAGGCCTTACATTTGATAGAGGGTTTTGCGGTAGTGGGTGGTAGTTATCTTGAGGCAGTACAGTTATTAAAGTCCACATACAGGGTTCAAGAGCAGTTGAAGATGGCCCATGTTGTTGCCTTGTTAAGGCTCGCAGAACCACAGTGTAAGGTTGAGGAGTTAACAAATCTTAGGGCAAATATGGAGTGCCATACTCGATCGCTAGACACCCTAGGGCTTACCACACAGGAAATGATAGTCATTATCTTGCGTCAGAAGCTTCCTATGGCAATACTTGACAAGGTTAGATCGTTTGACCTGGGGGAGTTCAAAACTCAGTTCAGTAAGGAAATCAATAATCTACAGCTGAACAAAGGGAGAATATATGTGTCGGGAGGGAGTGAGAATGTGGAGAAGAGGGGAACAGTAAGCATGACAGTGGGGACTAAAGAAAAGAAAGAGGGTATGTATGAGAAACCTGCTCAGATTCTATGTAAGCTATGTAACAACAAACATATATGTAGTTTCTGTGTAAATTACCCAACAAATGAGACAAAACTAGCACAGGCGAAAAGATTGAAGCTATGTGTAGGTTGTCTAAGTAAGGAACATGGTAAGCAGGGACAATGTACTGCTACATACTTAAGGCCCTGTCGCCACTGCAAAGGACATCACTTTGATAAGTTGTGTCCTACAGCAGATAAAGTCAAAGATGTCAAAACAGAGGGTACTACAACTGTGGCACTAGGTAGCACGCAAGACACCACTATATTGCCCACAATACAGATTCCCATGGAAGGTAATGACAGTAACAAAGTTTGTCGGGTACTTCTAGATCAAGGGTCTCAACATTCCTTTATAAAGAGGTCCGTACTAGTGAGACTGAAGCACCGAATCGTAGGGGCTGAGACTCTTCGATTACAGGGCTTCACAGGGGTTACTGATAAACAAGACTATGAGATAGCGGAGATTTCATATTTCTACCGTAAAAACCGGTACTTTATGACTTGTATTGTAGTAGACACCCTACCAGAATATGTATCTGTAGGAGTGAAGAAGGTGGAACACGCATTACGTAGCAAAGGGGCTAACTTGTCAGATCCCATGGGAAATCAGAGTGAGGTGCATGTTCTACTTGGTGTGGATCATTATTATGACGTAATATACCCTGGATTTAAAAAGATGTGTGGTGTAATTTTAATTCCCACTAAATTTGGATATTGCATGAGCGGAAACGTGCATACTACACAGTCAAAGGTCCTGGTCGACACGGTCTCGATATATAGAGTCAATGTAACCGCGGAAGAGGAGTTCGGAAGGGAGGATTCCCAACCTAGTGACCCTAAGATGGCTGCCGAGCTCGACCTGTAACGACTGTGGAGATTGGATCACATAGGCATTAATCCTATGGAGACTGATTATGACTCGGAAGTTGCGCTACAAAGGTTTGACGAGTCTGTGAGCTACTGTGCCTCAGACAAGCAATATAAAGATAGTTTACCCTGGAAGAACAGTGAGATAAGCCTGCCTACCAACTATGGTTTGGCATTAGGTCGCTTGCGCGCATTTCAGCGGAAATTGTCTAACAAACCGAGCACGCGCCAGGCGCACGACGATGTATTTCGGAGTTATGAAGATAGGGGCTTTATTGAGAGAGTCGATGTCAAGGAACCGATTAAGAAGGGTAGGGTTCACTATCTGGCCCATCATGGGGTAAGGAAAGACAGCGTCACCACACCAATACGGGTATGTATGAATGCTCTGCCCATCAAGGTCAACAACCCAGTCTGAATGACTGCCTGTTGACAGGTCCGTCCATGGTGTCGGACCTGTCCCAACATCTATTGCGGTTTAGGCTGGCGAAGTACGCCTGTACCAGTGACATCGAGAAAGCATTCTTCATGGTCAAGCTAAAGGAGGAAGATAGAGATGTTACCCGCTTTCTTTGGTTCAGCGACATTAGCGACTCTGAAAGTCCGGTCATAATATACCGTTTTCGGGTTGTACTCTTTGGGGCCACGTGTTCACAGTTTTTGTTAAATGCCACAAACAGAAAACATCTAGCTGACACTCATGAGGACACAAGTAAACTATCTCGTGGATTATATATAGACAATTTGCAGGGTTCTAGCGATAGTCAGGATGATTTGTTATATACATACTGACAAGCACACAGATTGTTTGCGGATCCACATCTATTTCTCCGTGAGTGGGTTACTAATAGTGAAGATCTTCAGAGTTTGATACAGGTGGACGGTACAGCATCTCTTAACCAGGAAAAGTCCAGAAATTTGGGGATGACCTGGCAACCTAAACATGACATACTAACTTTTCAAACAACGTTTTTTGCTCAGCAGACAGGAGGGCACACGAAAAGAAGTCTGTTGAGCAAAGTTGCGCAATTTTTTGATCCTTTGGGTCTAGCATTACCCGTTACCATAAGAGCTAGGATTCTAATGCAGGAAGTTTGGAGACGTAAAATAGGATGGGATGACAGTTTGCCCGAGGACCTGAATGACCAAGGGACATTGTTGTTGAATGAGTATGCCATCCTATGTACTAAACCTATACCTCGTAAAGTGGCGGCGTTCGGTGACGTTACGTTACACACGTTTTGCGATGCTAGCGCCACGGCATACGGGGTAGCCATATATGTTGTTACTTCATTTGGGGCACATTTAGTTACAGCCAGGGCCAAGGTAGCCCCGGTTAAAATGGTAACTATCCCTAAAATGGAATTGACTGCCATGCTGCTATTAGCACGTATGGTGCAACATGTACGCGCAGCATACGAGAGCGAATTAAATATTGAAATAATTCACGTTTGGTGAGATAGTCAAGTTGCACTCAACTGGGTACATAGCAAGAAGTCTCTGCCAGTTTATGTGCGGAATAGGGTAGATGAGATTAGAGCCCTTTTGCCAAACGTTGCTTATCATTATGTAAATACAAAAGAAAACCCTAGTGATCTCATAACTAGGGTTATAACGGCTAGCCAGCTAGTGAAGTCCGAATTGTGGTGGCATGGTCCAAAGTGGCTGCTCCATGAAAGATAATGGACGATTTGGCATGCTGTTGGTGAGGGACTTCTGCCACTGGAAACAGTGGCAGTTACAGCCCAACCAAATGAGCCACCGGGTCCTATCATAGAGTGGGCAAGATTCGGTGACTATAATAAACTAGTCAGAGTTGTAGCTTGGGTATTGCGATATGTATCCAATCTCAAGCTTAAAGTAACGGGCCAACCCTGCAACAGGGGTCACAACATTGCTGCTCGTGAATTTAAAGCAGCTGAAGTAACTTTGATCAAAGGGGTTCAAGTAGAAACCTTTTCCAATGAATTAGAATCCTTGAAAAGCTCGAATAAGACATTAATGCCTAATATAGTGCGTCAATTAAGGTTGCACCTAGACAATAGCCTCATCAGGTGTGAGGGTCACCTGAAGTGGTCGGATGTACCAGACGGCACAAACCGCCCTATACATATGCCAACACGACATTACATTACTGATCTATCGATCATACGTGCATATAGGGAAGTAAAACACTACGGGGTATGTCATATTATATAAAATTTACGTCTCACGTGGTGGATACCCAGAGTTCGACAAGTAGCTCGATGCGTAGTAAGGAAGTGTGTAATATGCCAGAGACTATAAGGTAAACCATATGCAACTGGACCTGCTCCTCCTCTACCTGAATGCCGTGTAAAGCACGTAGAACCTTTCCAAGCGGTAGGATTAGATTACACAGGGGCATTGAAGATGAGGCAGCATAAGAAGGTTTATATATTATTGTTTACCTGTGCGACGTCTCGAGCGGTACACCTAGAACTATGTGATAATATGTCTAGCGAAGAATTTATGCTGGCGTTTAGACGGTTTTGTGCTCGTCGTTCACTCCCTCAACTCATTCTTAGCGACAATGCTCCCACTTATGTCCAAGCATCAAAATATCTAAAGGATATGAGTAGTGATCCTACTATCATCACTTTTTTGGGAGAGAAGAAGTGCGAATGGAGGTTAATTCCAGTTAAGACACCATGGATTGGTGGAATGTGGGAACGGTGTGTCGGCATAGTGAAGTCAGGACTCAGAGCGGTAGTAGGACGTGCTCTTTTAAAGAAGAGTGAGTTGACGACAGTCCTCACAGAGATAGAGGCAGTCGTGAATGATCGCCCGCTTACATATGTGTACACCGACCTGCAAGAACCACTACCATTAACGCCAGCTCACTTGCTATATGGAAAACCATTGACTGCATTTCCATCTGATTTCCAATCCATAGTAGAGTTAGAGGATCCCTCGTTGTACTCTGCGGTAGCGGTATCTAAGAGATACCAGTATATATCCAGGATAATTGAGGATATTAGGAAACGTTGGATTAGTGAATATCTGCTAGCATTGAGGGAAAGGAGTGTTACTCCCTCTGGTAGACCAACGGCACCTACTGTTGGTGACGTTGTTTTAATTAACCTCTTAAGTGCGCATGGGGGTAATTAGACACCTCTGCCTGTGCGCATGTATTTGAGCTGTTTCCATCACTAAAATATTAATTTTACCATAAATAGCATTAATACTTATCCATATGTGCCTATTATAGGTTGATTATAAAGGTATTAACCTGTTACAACAATAAAACGAGTGAAAACAGCTTTTAGATGGTCAAAATCGGAGATACAGGGTGCGAGTTACATAATGTATGGGTGAGGCAACCTGCTTTCCCGCCAATTTTCCCCAAGGCCACTGAGACACAGTCGATCGATACTCTCTCTCTCTCTCTTGCACTCGCTTGCTAACAGTGATGACAATGCCCTGCTTGCAACTCGCTAATGTTAGCACAAAAATATACCTCAGAATAAGGGAATAACGGGGAAAATAGGTGATAACTGAAGGAGGGGAGGAAGGTGGGAAAGGAGGGGAGGTAGAGGAGTGATATTTTGCATGGCCCAGGGGCAAAAAAAATAAAAATATTAAAAAATAAAAATATATTTTTGTTTTTGATGTTTAAAGTTGATTTTTTTTTTTCTGACTCTTAAGAGTCTTCCCGCAGTCCGCCGGGGGAACTCTTAAGAGTCTTCCCGCAGTTCCCGGGTTAAAGAGGATAGTCCTCGTTTATACTGGAAATTGGGCCGCATGTTGGATGTATACAAGGGGGCAGACTCTGTAGAGCGGGTGGCGCTATTGAAGACAGCCACTGGAACTACTGTTCGTCCTATCGCACGTTTGTACGCTTTGGAGCTCGATTCCGATTGCAATCTGATGTTCCACCTGTTATTGCTGGGTCCGAGAATTCTCAAAGGAACGACTCACATCTTACTGATGGTGATCATTCTCGGATCGGGACGCGTCCCAGATGCGCTGCTGCTGGCGCCGTCGACTTGTGGCGTCAGAAGATAGCCTCTGGGCAACTTTAGGTTGAAGGTGGGGTTCGGGTCTTTTTTTGTAGGGGAGTGTATTGTAAATTCGATAGGCTATGACTCTTTTGTGATCCCGTATGTCTCTGTGACGTCACGATCGCTCCTGCAGCACAACGTAGGACGAGTATATCGTATATTATAAGATTGTAAATAAATTAAGTTATAAAAGGCCTAATATGCTATTAAGCAATATTGCCATGGTCTTATGTAGTATATATGAATTTATCGTATATATTAATATAATTCATCGTATAGAGCAACCTAGATCTGGTACGATAATTTGGGCTCCTGGCGTTTGCCAAGGCAGCAAGGTGTGCCTTTGAGGAACACCAGAGCCTTCACGAACACCAACCAGTTAACATCTATTTTCCGCCCTCAGTTTATCGTGCTTTTGAGCCTCTAATCATAATACACTGTCAGCAATACAAACAGCTACACCATCACGACGCTCTCATCGACGCCATGACTGACTGACAGATAAGCATAATATTCATGTCCATTCCCATGTAACCATTTATTCTTTCTTTAACTTGACTCGTGTCTCGGGACCGAAGTCTCGTTCCCCATTGTCCACCGCCATATTGGGTAAAACGTTCTCCCTTGCCTCATTGCCACGTGGAACTATTGGTGTGTTAATTCCTGGCTAATATTAACCCTTATAACCTTACCCTATATATAAATTTATTATGTGAGACCTTTGGATATAAATTAGCTTGTTTCAAATTGAATTCAATTTAGATACGGAGTAGTTTTCATTTAGATTGATTTATTTGATTCATTATAGCTTAATAATATTTAACTTCCATTGATAGTTTACCACAGCGTTACTACATATGACCATTTTATTAATATTTCCTCTTAACCATGTATGGGCGTTGTTGCAATTTTCCCTCAATTGCCTTATCTAAATACTCTTGGATTATATAATATTCTTGTTACCTAATACACTATATTTCCTCTTATGACCAGGCCGTTGTTACACATTACCTCGATTGCCCTATCGAAAACACTCTTTGCTTATACAATATATTGACTCAAATGACCAGAGCGTTGTTACAGGTTACCTCGATTGCCCTCTCCAAAACCTCTTGGAACATATAATATTATCTTTATCCTATACAATATATTTCTCATATGACCAGGGCGTTTCTACACTTGACCTTGATTGCCTCTATCGAGAGCACGCTCAGATTATATGTTCGCGTAATCCTATTACAAACAAGTTATATTCACACATACCACCTAGTCAATAATAATTCTTAACCTAATGTAAGCAGTACCTCAAAACCTCTACATGGACAAGATTCTCCGTTTTAACCCTTTTACATAGATTCTTATGATTACAATAATATCCTGGACTTAACACCCGTAACGCTTAACACGGAACTGTCCGAATATTCCTTTAAGGTAATAATGTTTCCTTTATAACCAAAGATTTCGTTGATCATACGGACTAGTGTCCTTCCTACCTATTTCTCAAACTAAAGTTAATCTAATTGCAACTATTATTTATTCCCCTGAGCCTTATAGATGCGTGTCTATCCTCAAGAATTATTCCCTTTTACTTTACTATAAATATTTATTGGTTGTCCTACCAGATCCTATACTAGTTATAGCTAATCATCATGGAGCCTTCTCTAACAAGAATAACTATATTCCTATGACATTTCATCATTATATTTATAAACAAAAGTCTGGTATCTTTTCTCTTTAGTTTGTCCTATAAGGATACATCAATTATTTATGGAACCACTGGGTTAGTCAAGCATTTTCTCTCTTTCTTTAAGTCTGGTTCGGGCCCAATATGGGTCTTTTAAAAATATATATTGTATACTGCTAGGTGTGTGCTGGAACAATTTCACCACCTCAGAGCTGGCCAATAGCTCTTCTGAAAATCTTAGCTCCCGTCTACTTTCTGTCGTCCCTCTTGAATCGCTTGGCTGTAGGTATGCAAACCAGCGATGTGAGGACAGGCGGCCGGATACTGAAGGTGTATCCGCCTAGTAGGAGAGAGCGATGCTAGGCCTGAGGTGGTCTTTACTGGAACATTTGGTGAGGGCTGGGAGGCTGGAATAAGTGGTTCCGAGTTCCCTTTGGTGCCCAAGCGAGAGAGAGGAAGTGGGTTTCAAGAAATTCGCCCAGTGGAGTCCGAGAGGTGAATCCCTTAATATAGTCACGCCTCCCGCTCTCCGGCGCTGTGATTGGCTGAGCCGGCCGCTCGGTCACCCGTCACTCTAGCCGCATGTATTGAATTCTCTCTCTCTTCGCCTCCACTCTTCTCTCTTCATAATATGTTCCGGGAAGCTGGTTCCGAATGTCTTTTAGTGGCTTACGGGAGTATAGGACTGGCACTGATGTAATAGATCCATTGCAACCAGAGGAAATGGCCAGTGAAGAGAGCGAGAGCGAGTTTGAAGGTGTGGCAGTACACATAGGCGTCAGCTCCGAAAACGGAGGCTTTTGATTGGTGGATGGCCTTTTTACTTTATCACATATATATATATATATATATATATATATATATGTGATAAAGTAAAAAGTATATATTATATACGGTATATATATACAGTATATATATACAGTATATATATATATATATATATATATATATATATATATATATATATATATATATATATATTGAGAATATATCACAAATACACGTGAGCCACTAAATGTTTCTAGTCTCTCAGTGGGGATCGAACCATCGACCATCAGGATGATAGCCGACGCTTTAATCCGTGGTGTAATTGATTAAAGCGTCGGCTATCATCCTGATGGTCGATGGTTCGATCCCCACTGAGAGACTAGAAATATATATATATATATTGTAACATCCGTACCTACCGGATGTCATGTGACCAGACCAACCTGTTGAACGTGACTTTACAACTACACGACTCAACCCTGCTTACGTGACGAGAGAGAGAGAGAGAGAGAAAAAGAGAGAGAGAGGGAGCCCGGCTACATCCTGCATTCTTCACATTCCTCAAGTTCCCGCCAAAGCGAGCGAGAGGGGCGGGGCACCTGTGACGTGATGAGCAGCCCCCCCTTCCCCCACCAACTTCTAACACCTGGTTGGCTCCCGCACACATGTTCTCGTCGGTAACTGGCTCTTACACCCTGCCTGCATCGGATTGGATTAGGCATGTGTATCCTGACTTCTGATTGGATTAGCTTGGTCTGGGGAACGATATATAAGCCTAAGATTTGATAAATCAAACTAGACACATTCGAAGTTGGGAAGCGTATACAGCTGCATGGAGAACAGTCTTGTATAATTATTGTATAGGTTTTTTTTTTATTTGTAGGGCGTAACTTGTCACCTCTACCCGGTAGGAAACCTGTGACTACTAATTAACCCGAGGTATGTCGAAAACATACACTCCTTTGGTTTAGGATTTTGTGATTGGAGAATCATATATGTTTAATTAGAGATATATATATTTTGAATTACTATTTACTTTTGGTGATTAGAATTAATGTTTGATTCAGAGATGATTTGTGATTGAATATTGACTACTTTACCTGTTAACAATTAACTAACTTGATGTAAAGCTATTGTCATTCATAATTAATGATTAAGCCTTGCTTAAGTTAAATACTTACCTGACTTTATGTAAAACTATTATTCGGAATAGGCATTGTAAAAGTCCTATAAATTATATTGTCTACTTAAGACTACTAAACTTTAATTTGTATTTTAGTGAAATCAGAACGTATGCAAAACGATCCTGAAATCTATCATAACTTTCATTGCTTATTATTTTGATTAATTGTAAAATACCTCATTTACGTTTATATATATAATTCCATTTTATATGTGACTTTATAATATTTCCTTACCATTTTGATTTAGTCAAATGTCATTCAGTAATAAGAATAAATAAGATAAAATACTAAAGGGAGAATAATAATAAACTAAGAATAGAGATAATATAAAGAGTAAAACAATCTTTAAAGGGTTAACAAACTTAAAATAATTATATCAAAAGATTTTAATACTTTGCTGATAATCAAGATTAATTGAGATATTCTAGTGTCTTAAAACCTTGCTTACATACCAAACTTTTGTATTCGTAATTAATAGCCTCTTTCATATTAAAACATGCAATGTAACTTTAAATAGTTTACTGATTAAATATAATTGAAGTGTATCAGAGTATAAAGGATAACTGTCCCAACAACTGAGGGAAAACAAGTAACAACAGACCTAACTTTAATATTTTACGTTCTTTTGGCCTTCAGCTGTTTGCTACACTTTCACATTAACTGTTCTATCTTTATTTATTTAGTTAACCACTTCTAAATCATGATACGTAACAATATATATCTATATATACTGTATATATATATATATATATATATATATATATATATATATATATATATATATATATATATATATACTGTATATATATATATATATATATATATATATATATATATATATATATATATATATATATATATATATATATATATATATATATATATATATATATTCATAGGATAATTTTATATAATAATATCATCCTGCTAAATAACAATGTCCTTAGTACTGATTTGTTGTTTGTTAATGTTTATATTAGTAGTGATAACTGGTAAATATCCACTTTAAACAGATATTTAGACACTGTCAGTTTTAGAAAATTTAATTTGTATTTTTTAAATGCGTTGGGAAATTTAATGCAAATCTTTTCTCTGGCAGAGCCTGGAGAAATTTAACAAAGTTTACGGAAAAAATCTTTCTTGTCTGCTTTGATGTGGACATGCTGGAGGGATACTCATAACATTCACTGATAATGGTAATTCTGCATGTAGATGGCTAGATCATATTGTTGGTAAAGCGAATACAAATATTGAAGTACGTGACATAAATGTATTAATATATGTTAATGCTTCACACCACTTACCCTAGAAGCATCACTTAAACTTAAGGGAACAGTTTATGTTTCTGAACATTCTTAATATACTAAAGATGATAAGACTACTTGTATTTATTGAGATAAATTTATATCGGATTGAATTCATTAACCTTAATCAAACCATCGACGATTGATTATACACATTCAAAAGTCTACCAATACCTGATTGTAATAGATTTGGATATCATGATATTAATCACATTAAATATATTGAGAGGATTCATTATTCTTTTTAACGAATAGCATACTTAACACTCAAGCCGCGGCGCCCGACATATGTCAGGCGAGAGATAAGTGGCCTATCCCGCGGTGCCCGACAATAGTCGGGCGGAATTTTGAGCACATTATCGGTTCTGAGAGAGAGTCCACGGGTTGGGAGGACGATAGGCGGGCTCTGACCATTCGGCCCGACCACAGAGCCACGACTGAGCTCCCCACCACAACATTCCACACCCACGGCCTCGCGAGACCAGGAAAAAACTGGGGACATTACGGTATTTTAGGGTTTTTTACCTCTCGTTGCGCGATCGCTACAGGATAACCCGTGGTCAAGAATAAAAAATAGGGTTAATCATGATGGAGTCCACTCTATTTTTATATAATACTTCATGTGATATTTGGACAACCTTTCTAGATTGTATAATGCCTGTTATTTACATTACTATTTACCCACTGAAATGGTGAATCCAGAAACTACAGACCTGTAATGCAGTTTTTATGCCTGCTAACAATATGTGAGGTTCATGTTCTAGACATTTTAGTTGAAACAACCACTCTAAACTTTAGACAGTTCGTCTTTACATAATCTTCATCAACTGACGAGTGTGTATTTATGAAAGGGAATCATGAAGTTTTACACTAACAAATTCAATTCACCATTGGCAATCTTCATTGATCTGAGTAAAGTTGTTGACCAGGTAGACCACTTCATTCTTGGCAAAAAGTTATTTAATCTAACATCCCTGTTGACATAATTCTTCTTCTAATGTAGTACCTGAAGAACCAGCAAACATGTATTAGATGGCAGGGAGCTAGAAGTGTGTTTAAAAAATGTAATATATAAATAATCTAATCTAAAAGGAATTACAGACTATAGTAGAATAACAAAATTGCTTAGTGCATCACATTAGTTTAAAGACTGTAAACATGTAATTGTTTTGAGTTAAAAACTGTATTACCATAAATACCATTATTATTTAATATCCATAAAACATACCATCCTTATGTCGTTGTGCCCAAATTATTCTTGACATCAAGATCCTCTTGTAAGATATGAACACCATATTCCTTCTCATATAGGCCAACAGTGTGTTTCATAAATATAATTTTTTTAATGTTCTGCATATTACATTAACCCTCTCCGTCTCATATGATGCGACCGCGTCATATGGCAGTTTCGCCCAAAAGTATCATATGACGCGGTCGCGTCATAAGAACCTAGTGAAATAGCTCAATAATAAGTTATATGATGCTTTTGCGTCATTTTGAGCTCAGTAAGTTAGGTAAGCTAGATCATAATCTGTCGGTTGATGGCATCCCAAAATTCCTCCGACTTCTAATGGTCCCTCAGTGTGAGAAAAACTGTTGTGGAGGAAATACCTGGCGCTCGGGCAACCCCTATCTTACGTAAGTTAATATGTCAGGGGGGGTTAAATACGAGGGAAGCCATGAAAAGAGTGAAGTTGGGGAAAGCACCAGGAACAGATGGAATGTGTGGGGAAATGTTGAGGTATGGTGGTGAGATAGTGATAGAATGGGTATGGAAAATGTGCAAACTAGCATGGGAGAAGGGGAGTGCACCCGATGACTGGAAGACTGGCATAATAGTCCCCCTTTATAAGGGCAAAGGGGAAAGAGGAGTGTGTGGTAACCACCGAGGAATATGTCTTCTAAGCGTAGTAGGGTCGAAGGTATACAGTAGGGTAGTGATTGAGAGAGTGAGAGTGAGAACGGACAAATGGATAGGAGACGAGCAGGGAGGTTTTAGGAAGGGAAGAGGATGTGTAGATCATATTTTTACCGTGAATTGTGTTGTGGAGAAATATCTGGAGAAGAAACAAAAGGTGTATGTTGCCTTTATGGACATGGAGAAGGCCTATGACAGAGTGGCTAGAGAAGGTTTGTGGAAAGTACTTAGAATATACGGAGTAGAGGGCAAGTTGCTGAAAGCAGTGAAGAGCATGTATGAGGGTGCAAAGGCGGTAGTACGTGTGGAGAGTGAGCAGAGCGAGTTCTTTGAACTGAATGTTGGTTTGAAACAGGGGTGTGTGATGTCCCCGTGGTTGTTTACTGTATATATGGATGGAGTCATGAAAGAAATACTATCAAGAGCAGTGGATGTTGGTATATCGCTGAAAAGGGAGGGAATTGAGTGGAAGCTACCTATACTGCTGTTTGCGGATGATACAGTTCTGATGAGTGATAATGAATGGGAGTTGCAGGGTCTGGTAAATGAGTTTGGAACAGTGTGCGAAAAACGGAATTTGAAGGTAAATGCGGGGAAGAGCAAGGTTATGGTCTTCGAAAGGGGTGAAGTCACAGAGTGTGAGGTGAAGCTGAACGGTCAGGCTATGGAGATCGTCAACTCTTTTAAGTATCTGGCAGTGTGTTGAGTAAAGATGGGACTATGGATGAAGAAGTGCGGGAGAGGGTACAACAGGGGAAGAGGGTTGTAGGAACGCTAAAAGCAGTAGCAAGAAATAGGGTGGTCAGTATGGAAGTGAAGAAGTCCTTGCATGACAGTGTGGTAATCCCGACACTGACTTACGGAAGCGAAGCATGGACGTTGGTTAAGAGACTCAGACCAAGAGTGAGAGCAGTGGAAATTAATTACTTAAGGAGTGCGTGCGGAGTTACATGGAGGGATAGACAGACTAATGAGGAAGTAAGAGGAGGTGTGGTGTGGAGGTAGATGTGCTGGAAAGTGTGAAAAGGAACAACTTGAGATGGTTCGGCCATATGGAACGTATGGAAAGAGAGAGAATCACTAAGAGGGTGTACGTGAGCGAGGTGGAGGGACAGAGAGGGAGAAGTAGACCGAATGAGAGGTGGAAGGATGGAGTGAGGAAGTACATGAACGAAGGCGGTGCTGGTTGGGGGGAGGGGCGTCGACAGACTGGGGACAGAGGTGCTTGGGGGCGGTTCGTTCGTGGCCACCCCTTCGGGGATGACGGCGTCAGGCAATAGATAGATAGATAGATGCAATTGTATTGATCTTTTTAACCAAAGTAGTTACATCAATATTTTCAGTTTGTATTTCTAATAGTGTCCATTACTTAATAAATGTTTAATAGTTATATAGGGTAGATGGGACTCGTTTGCCTTGGGCGGCAACCCATCTAGGGGAGAAAACCTTATCAAAATCTGGGTGGATGGGACTCGTCAGCTTTGGTCGGCAGCCTGTTTAGGGGAGAAAACCAAATACAATTGTGTACTGCTTACTTAAGGGTGAAGCAGGTTAGAGGGTGGATTAGCCGCACACCACTGTAGAGAAATAGTGCTAATAAGATCTATAGAAGGCCTCGGAGTCGGATGGACCTTACATTGAGTGGTCAATCCTGTAAGTCCTTCAGTAAACTGGCAGGGGTTGTCTCTCCTACAGGGGATAGGTCCGCTTGGGGGCATTTTGTGTATGGCCACCCTCATTAAGGGGAGTAAGGCGTCTGGCAATAGATAGATAGATAGATACATTTTTTCTATTAAAGTTAATTAATTGTATAATTTTGACTATATAATAATTATATGATTTTACACCTGTGTTGTGCTCCGTATTCAACAAAGCAAGCATCTTATTGTATATATTTTAACATGACACATAGACAATTAAGTGTCAGGTTCATCCACTACATAATATATGTTAATTTATGATGTATATTATGAAATATAGTTGATTTATTGATTGATTAATACTGATCTCACCACTGCCAGGATGCCTCATCTCTGAAAGGCACCCCATGCCAACCCTCCATTTCCGTAGCTCTCCAGATAGAAGGGGCAGTGGATCATCATTTGAAAGTGTTAGAATGTTCCGAGACCCGATCCGGACACCCCCACAGAGATTAAATCCCTGGATTTGTGTTCAGGGTTGTGAAATGTCTGCACCAACGTGACTACCCCCAAAATGAGAAATTATGCCAGGATGCCTGATACACTTCTGAACAAAAGGGGCCCAGGGAATTTGCATGGCATCCATCATGATGGCCAATATTGTTCAGTGGGCCAGGCCAACCTAAGAAGGCTTGTAGTCCCAGTTCACCGGCCCCTGACGGCTGGGAAATGAACCCCTAGCAATTCTAGGCCAGGGATATTTTCAAGGCCCCTGGAGTCTTTTTTCATTCTGGTTATAGTGACTGGTGTTGTTGTTACATGAGCTGCACGCAACCCCTGTCCAAACCAGCTGGCTTGGCCTCAGGGTCGCTGGATCTAAGGAGGAGGAAGGTTTTTTGTTTATGAGTTTCCTTTTCTCAGATTGATTGGCTACCATGGCTCCGAGGTCTATCGTTCTGGAAGAAAAAGACAGAATTAGGACAATTTAGTGTAGGTGGTATAATGCCTGAGGTAAGTAAGAGTGTTGGTATTTTAGGCTAAAATTACTCAGCCACGGAAGGAAAAAGTTATCAAGGGAGGCATAGTGGTGAAACAAGAAGTCTAGCAATCCTTATAATCCTGTATAGGTCTCTCTGGGAATCTGTACCTCCAGCCTCCTTCTAAATGTATATACTGTATATCGATATATACTGTAGAAAGCGCGCTCATTCGTCTTCTACTTTGCTATCCTGTTATTCTACTATAAACTGTCCCTGTCTCTAATATTATTAAGGCCGGAACCCCTAGTAGGGACTGCAAAGTCTATGTGATCTGGGTATCTTTGTAACTCTGTGTAACATTCTCCACTCTGCAGGCGCCTGTGGGCAAAAGTACACAAGATGCAAGGATAATGGGACGTTATGGTGAGCAGGAGTGTGATGGATGGACGAGACGTGACTTGGGTCTACTAATGGATCAAAACAAGATGAACGATTATGGCAGGGAGTGTGAGAGGCCTTCAAGGTTTAATTCGTTAACATTATAATTATTGCAAAGTGGGTACCGGCTGACGGATGTCACAGGAGCATGGAAACGATTAATTTGTGTCCAAGAGATAAAGACGTCGTAATATGATATATGTAGAAGAATTATGGGTATTTAACTATTATTGTGTGATTTGTGATATATGGTGCTTCTTTCGTATGGTTGTATTTTAGGTTAGGAAGGATCTCTTCGACACAAAGTTTAAGAACCAGTACTAGGGTTTAATTTGTCATGCCAATGATTATATTAATATTATATAATATATATTAATTCACCTATGCATAGCCTATGATAGCGCAGTTGGAAAGCGTGTACATGCTTAGATTGATATGCCGGATTCGAAACTGCATAACAAATCGTAGGCTTGTCCACCTTTCTTTAACTGTCTTCGTGGTGCAATGCATAAGTGTGTTGATTTTCGGTGTGAGCATCCTAGGTTCGAATCCTCGGACTGCCACATGTGTTTGTTAATTTCATTAATCGAGTTTAGGAGTAAAATTGGTTGGTCGAGAGAACATAATAATTCATTCAGGTTCAGTAGTAGTTTATCGAGAGGCCTTCCCTAGGGTTAAGTGCCCCATTAATTACTATTTCCTTTCACCTATGCATAGCCTATGATAGCGCAGTTGGAAAGCGTGTACATGCTTAGATTGATATGCCGGATTCAAAACTGCATAACAAATCGTAGGCTTGTCCACCTTTCTTTAACTGTCTTCGTGGTGCAATGCATAAGTGTGTTGATTTTCGGTGTGAGCATCCTAGGTTCGAATCCCCGGATTGCCACATGTGTTTGTTAATTTCATTAATCGAGTTTAGGAGTAAAATTGGTTGGTGGAGAGAACATAATAATAAATTATATCCAATAAATTTAGGCAGTGTATAATTATATAAATCTGATCAGAGGAATGATGTTGTCAATTATATACAGGGTGTCCCAGGAGGAAAGGGCATAACTATGGGAATTGATAAAACAAAATATTCTAAGCCTAAAATGTTCTATAAGAAATATTCCAAATCTCAACCAGTAAAGAGATATTGCATGTTGAAAATGGCATTTTCTTAAGTATTTCCCCATAAAGGTGGCCTAGCTGTCCTAGTACCTACCATACCTCCATCTAACTGTAGTTATTTTACCATGTTATTGTAAAGATATTATATTTCTGTAAATTGCAAAATGATTATAGATATAATAGCTCACTTTGGACCAGATGGAAACTATCTGACATGGAAGAGTCCATTACAGTGAGGCGGGGGAGGACACTATATGAAACCTTCAATATCTGTTTAACGGTTGAGATTTGGATTTTTTGTTATGGAACATTTAAGGCTTAGAATACATTGTTTTATCATTTCCCAAAGTTATGCCCTTTCCTCCTGGGACACCCTGTATATATGATTTTCTTTCCAGAAAGTATTAATTCAGAGCCAACCTCTCCTACGTATGATATCCCTGTATTTGTGTATGAACGTTAATAGTTATATTTATAATTTGTTGTGAAAGTAGGAGGGTGCTGGAGAATATCTAACCGATAAATGAGTGCTCACTTAGTTTGTTTTATGGGGGGGGGGGAGGTCACCGTTTTTGTTTTTATCTTTCTATTCTTTTATCTCCTTCTCTGGCTTGTATCCATTCGGCCCCTTTCAACCAACTGTTTTAAGACATTTATCCCCATCCAGGTGTCAATTTCTTCCTGGCGAGCAGCCAGCATTGCATGGAGAAATCCGGCTTTGCAGGAGAAATTTTTCTATCAACAAATTTACAAATTTAGCTTGCTGTCAAAAAACAATATATATTCTGTATATGATGGCTCGCTACCGCTCGCCAGGAAAATATTGACACCTGGATGGGGGTAAACGTCTTTAAACAGTAGGCTGAATGGGACCGAATGGATACAAGCCAAAGAGAGAAGGAGAGACAGACAGACGGGGTGGGCTCACTTAAGCAACTGTATACATTTAGACATTTTAACTCGGTAGCAGGTCTTTAAAGCAGCATACAGTTTTAAACATTAGCTAACCATACAGTAGATATCCGAGTTAAAAAAATAAAAACAGTAGCCCTATCTTTCACCCAAGTAGCCTATAATCGTATTAACCTGACAAATAATTGGATATCATAGTTGTTTCATACCCTTTGACATTGTAAGAATACTTGAACTATAAAGTATATGATAAATAACAACAAGTATAACAAATGCAAAGTTTTCCAATTTATATAAGAAGAAAATATTTGAGATTTTCATTGACCTAATTTATCTTATTTTGATTTTAAAGAATTATTAGTAGTAACTATTTTACGATGAAATGATCAACAGTTGTCTGTGGGTCATGAACAATATATTATTTTACGCTGAAATGATCAACAGTTGTCTGTGGGTCATGAACAATATATTATTTTACGCTGAAATGATCAACAGTTGTCTGTGGGTCATGAACAATATATTATTTTACGCTGAAATGATCAACAGTTTGTCTGTGGGTCATGAACAATATATTATTTTACGCTGAAATGATCAACAGTTGTCTGTGGGTCATGAACAATATATTATTTTACGCTGAAATGATCAACAGTTGTCTGTGGGTCATGAACAATATATTATTTTATGCTGAAATGATCAACAGTTGTCTGTGGGTCATGAACAATATATTATTTTACGCTGAAATGATCAACAGTTGTCTGTGGGTCATGAACAATATATTATTTTACGCTGAAATGATCAACAGTTGTCTGTGGGTCATGAACAATATATTATTTTACGCTGAAATGATCAACAGTTGTCTGTGGGTCATGAACAATATATTATTTTACGTTGAAATGATCAACAGTTGTCTGTGGGTCATGAACAATATATTATTTTACGCTGAAATGATCAACAGTTGTCTGTGGGTCATGAACAATATATTATTTTACGCTGAAATGATCAACAGTTGTCTGTGGGTCATGAACAATATATTATTTTACGCTGAAATGATCAACAGTTGGCTGTGGGTCATGAACAATATATTATTTTACGCTGAAATGATCAACAGTTTGTCTGTGGGTCATGAACAATATATTATTTTACGCTGAAATGATCAACAGTTGTCTGTGGGTCATGAACAATATATTATTTTACGCTGAAATGATCAACAGTTGTCTGTGGGTCATGAACAATATATTATTTTACGCTGAAATGATCAACAGTTGTCTGTGGGTCATGAACAATATATTATTTTACGCTGAAATGATCAACAGTTGTCTGTGGGTCATGAACAATATATTATTTTACGCTGAAATGATCAACAGTTGTCTGTGGGTCATGAACAATATATTATTTTACGCTGAAATGATCAACAGTTGTCTGTGGGTCATGAACAATATATATATAATATTTTGGTCTACTCTTAACTCATTTAAATCCAACTTCACTACTGCTTCATCCATTCCACCATTAAAATCTCCGACTGGCAATCTTGTAAGTGACCCAAGAGGTAAAGCTAACCTTCTTGCGGATATTTTCTCCACCAACTCAACCTTAGATGAAATAAATCAAGATGTCCCTGTACTTAATTTTAATTCGCCTGAAATTCCCTCACTTAAGATCCACACCAGACATGTCAAAACTATTTTGCAGAATCTCTCGGTAGATAAGGGTCCTGGTCCAGATGAAATTCCTCCAATAGTACTTAAGAATTGCTCCTTGGTGCTCGCTCCTGTATTGGCAAAATTTTTCCGTCTGTGTACTCATACCTCATGCTTCCCAGTACCCTGGAAAGAAGCAAACATCCATCCAGTTCCTAAAAAAGGTGCCTCTTCAGATCCATCAAACTACAGACCAATAGCTATAACTTCCACTCTTGGTAAAGTCTTTGAAATTATATTAAATAATCACATAATTAAGCATCTTGAGAATAATAAATTAATCAGTGATAGGCAATATGGTTTTAGACGATGTCGATCAACTGCAGACATGCTTTGCCTTCTTACGCATCAAATCAACCAAGCTACAGACCAACATGGTGAAACACATACAATAGCACTGGATATATCAAAGGCATTTGATAGAGTCTGGCATCAATCCTTATTGTCGAAGATGTCACACTACGGCCTTGCATCATTAGTTCCACTAATTTCTTCTTATCTTCATAACAGAAAAATACGTGTAATGGTAGATGGCCTTTATTCTCAATTTCACTCAATAAATGCTGGTGTTCCCCAGGGATCAGTTTTGGCCCCAATTCTGTTCCTCATTCATATCAATGATCTCATATCTACCACTCATAATCCAATACATTCCTACGCAGATGACTCAACACTCCACAGTTCCTTCACATTTACCAATTCTGTCACCCAACCCGATCTTATAAATTCAAAAATAAACACTGCAATTTCTCTGAACCAGGACCTTTCTAGAATTAATGGATGGGGACAAAAGAATCTAGTTTCCTTTAATGCACAGAAAACCAAGTACATTCAATTTTCTAACCGACAGAATCTCACTGACTCCCATATATTTTTTAATGATGTAAATATTCCCACTTCCCCTAGTATTGACATTCTCGGTGTAACATTAACTACTAACTTGAGCTGGACACATTATGTTAGAAGCATTGCTAAGAATGCCTCTAAAAAACTGGGACTCCTGTACAGAGTTCGAGAATTCTTCACTGACGAGCAGTTGGCCGTGATATATAAAAGTCATGTGCGTTCTCAGATGGATTACTGTTCACCTCTGTGGGGTGGAAGTGGAGTGGTTGCATTGAGGCAGTTGGACAAAATTCAAAATAAAGCTATTAGATTAATCAATAACCCTGCAATCACACAGGACCTTCCTACATTATCCATACGAAGAAACGTTGCATCCCTTGCATTATTCTACAGATATTTTCACAGCAATTGTTCCGAGGAACTTGCTTCAATTGTGCCTCCTCGCCACATCTTTCCCCATAGAACTAGGGCAGCTGAGAGCGCCCACGAATTTACACTTTCTCCTCCACAATGCAGAACTTCTGCTTATCAGAATTCATTTATCCCCAGAGCTATTACTCTTTGGAATTCACTTCCCTCGAATTGCTTTCCACAAACTTACAATCTACAAATGTTTAAATCCAGTTGTTACAAACATTTTATGAATGGAGGATGCCTTTAGGCACATGGACCTTTTTGTTTTATCTGTGTTTTTCCTTCCTCCGTTCATTGTCTCTTAAAAAAAAAAAAAAAAAAAAAAATATATTTTACGCTGAAATGATCAACAGTTATCTGTGGGTCATGAACAATATATTATTTTACGCTGAAATGATCAACAGTTGCCTGTGGGTCATGAACAATATATTATTTTACTCTGAAATGATCAACAGTTGTCTGTGGGTCATGAACAATATATTATGTTACGCTGAAATGATCAACAGTTGTCTGTGGGTCATGAACAATATATTATTTTACGATGAAATGATCAACAGTTGTCTGTGGGTCATGAACAATATATTATTTTACGATGAAATGATCAACAGTTGTCTGTGGGTCATGAACAATATATTATTTTACGATGAAATGATCAACAGTTGTCTGTGGGTCATGAACAATATATTATTTTACGCTGAAATGATCAACAGTTGTCTGTGGGTCATGAACAATATATTATTTTACGATGAAATGATCAACAGTTGTCTGTGGGTCATGAACAATATATTATTTTACGATGAAATGATCAACAGTTGTCTGTGGGTCATGAACAATATATTATTTTCTAATTAGAAGAATGTTGATAATGTTCCAGTAAATACTTGTATTAACTTTCTCATGCTTAATCACTATCGTGTACACTGCATTATATATATCATAAAAATATAATAGAATCAATATTATTTTACAGTATCGAAAAGACAAGTACACGGATTTAGCTTGAACTCAATTATATTTTGTAGTGTCATATATATGGTTAGCATTATATTAAATATATATTTAAATTAATGTATATAATGAAACGTATAGAAAATTATAGGTTATTTTTTCTAAAGACAACAATTACAACTTTATGTTACTTTATGTCAGAGAGGCCGATAATTACCCAATCAAAACTGCCTGCCAACAATTAAATTATAAATAATGATATATATGTATTGCACTAGATGTAAATAAAACAGTAACACAAACCTCCGTCGATAAACTTTGGTACTTGTCAGTTTCAGAAATTCATATTTTGAGCCAAGTTTCCTCTGTCAACACATCTGAGCCAACAACTTCCCGCATCATTTCAGACAACTTTTGCCAGTAGTTGGTCTTTTGTGTTTTTTTATATATATTTGTTTTGTCTATGTAAGTGAGGGAGGCAAAAAGCAGAACTGCCTGTGACAAGTGCCTCCCCCAGAGTTGAGAGAGTGACAGGGCCAAAACAAAGGGACGATGCCACGCCTCATGACGCTGACTTCCTCCAACACTGTTTTCAGTCTTTTATATTCCGTATGTCCCGCTAACAAGTTTTGATATGCAGCCGAGAATGCTCTGATCGGTCTTATAAGGAGTACAAAGGAAATCAAGCAACAACAGATCTAGTGACCCTTCTAGGCTGCTTGTCCTCCAAAACACTGAGGATCAAGTGTCCAAACAGTGGTTTAGAGTGGGTAAGGGAACATTGGAAAGGGAACTACTGCCCTGCCACTAACGTGGCAGGACTAGGAAGTTAGTAGGGGACATATGGGTTAGTAACTGAGGGGAGGATAAAGTTAGTCATTTACAAACGCAGTCAGTCGCGGGTTTGATGCGAGATATTTGTCTAGGCGGAATTTAAATGAATCAACGGTGCTGCAGTCTATAACGTCTCGGGGAAGCCCATTCCACAAGTTGACAACTCGATTGAAGAAGAAATTCTTAGATTCGTGCGAGTTAAAAGATTTACTAATAATTTTGCAACCGTTTCCCCGCGTGTAATTAGATAGGTCGATAGTGAAGTACTTACTACAGTTCATATTGTCGATGCCTTTGATGATTTTGAACACTTGAATTAAGTCGCCTCTTAATCTGCGCTGGGTTAAAGGAAATAGATTTAATTCTCTAAGACGCTCTTCGTATGGTTTGTTCTTTAGGCTAGGTATCATTTTGGTAACTCTACGTTGAACTCGTTCTAGCTTGTTTATATCTTTTTGGTAATAAGGGCACCAGGATTGAACGCAGTATTCCAGAAGAAGGGTGAATCTAGATGTGAGGCTGGATGGGGAAATATTGGAACAAGTAGAGTGTTTTAAATATCTAGGAGGAACGATAAGCAGGAGTGGAGGTATGGAAGTGGAGGTAAAACAGAGAGTGTGTGAAGGAAGGAAGGTTTTCGGAGCAATGGGAAGTATGTGGAAGACGAGAAATCTCGGAGTGAAAGTAAAAAGTGCACTGTATCAAGGAATTGTTGTGCCAACAGTGATGTATGGGGCTGAGACATGGGCTCTGAAGAAAAAGGAGAAAAGAGGGCTGGATGTGATGGAGATGAGCTGCTTGAGGAGTATGTGTGGAGTTACTCGTAGAGACAGATTGAGGAATGAAGAGATACGTAGGAGAGTGGGGCAGCAGGAACATTTGTCAGCCAGAGTGGACAGAAGGGTGCTGAGCTGGTATGGTCATGTTGAACGAATGGGAGATGAAAGGCTTACAAAGAGAATATGTGAGTCAGGTACAAGGGGAGATAGAAGGGCAGGAAGACCCCCATTGAGATGGAGAGACTGTGTAAGAAAGGCTTTGGATGATAGAGGAATGACTATAGATCAGGCAGGGGAAGTGGTGGTGGACAGGAGTGAATGGAGAATGCTTGTGAATAGTTGAGTGAACACGTGGTCATTTGGAGTAAGGGGTCGGGCGCAAGTTCGACTAGATAATAGTCCATCAGGCGCCTGGCCCGGGGGGACGATTAATATGAAGGGTGTGCCTGGAAGTGTGGTGGGAGGGCTTGTGGCTTTGGCTCCGCTGCATGTCTGCCTGCCGAGATCGGAACCTCTCCGGGTGGTCAGGGGCCGGGGGAGTGCTGGAGCGACCTTGGTAACCCTGGTCTCTGGGTCTTCTCCTGGGTGACCTGGATGTGTGTGAGTTTGTGTTTTTTATCTGTGTTTATTTTTTGTTTTATGTTGTTTTTGTGTTTTCCCTGTTCTTGCTCTGTCTTGAGTCGGCTACCCCCAAAATGGGGATTGGGCCTGAGCATATAGATAGATAGATAGATAGATTCCAGAAGAGGGCGGACTAAGGAATTGTAAAGGGTTAGGATAAC
The DNA here is from genome assembly GCA_037953745.1 of Lithodes maja. Taxonomy (NCBI): domain Eukaryota; kingdom Metazoa; phylum Arthropoda; class Malacostraca; order Decapoda; family Lithodidae; genus Lithodes; species Lithodes maja. Next base: position 73,693 of record JBAKBP010001824.1, on the reverse strand, counting down.
TTCTTTGGATTTATGCTCAAATGACCTGCCTATAAAGCCAATTATTTTGTTTGCCTTCTTAACAACTTCTGAACATTGTTGACTCGGTTTTAGGTTACTCAATATTGTTACTCCCAGATCAGTTTCTCTGTTTACATTCTTAAGCTGAGTGCCATTCATCGAATAGTTTGCTTTCTCATTTAGGTATCTGACATGTAGTACTTTACATTTATCCGCATTGAAACTCATTTGCCAAATTTGGGCCCAACATGACAATTTATCTAGATTGTGTTGCATATCGTCAACTTGTTCTTTTGAGAGTACGCTATTTGCAATTTTTGTATCGTCAGCAAATTTTGAGATTGTGCAGGTGAGACCCTCATCTATGTCGTTGATGTAAATTAGAAAGAGAATTGGTCCTAGTACCGATCCCTGGGGTACCCCGCTACTTACATTGGTCCATTTAGATGCCTTACCGTTTATGACTACCCTTTGCTTTCTGTTGCTGAGCCAATTTTCTATCCATTTCAACACACCGTCTTGTATTCCATGCGCTTTTAGTTTTAGCAGTAAACGTTTGTGGGGAACTTTGTCAAAGGCCTTTTGAAAATCAAGGTATATAATATCTACAGCTTTACTCTCATCGTAGAGGTTGAGGATATCGTGGAAGAAGTCTAAGATGTTTGTTAAACAGGAACGTTTTTTACGAAAGCCGTGTTGAGTATCTTTAAGTATGTTATTTTCCTCTAAGTGATTTACGAGTCTGTCTCGTATGACCGTTTCTAGCATTTTACATACAACTGAGGTTAAGCTAATTGGACGATAGTTACTGGGTAGGGATTTGCTGCCTTTTTTGAATATCGGTGTTACATTGGTTAGCTTCCACTGATCAGGCATAGTTCCAGACTGCAAGGATTTATTGAATAGTAATGTCAGTGGTTTGGAGAGCTCATTATTAGCTTCCTTTAGAACTCTAGGCGAGATTGTATCAGGTCCTGGCGTTTTATTTACCTTGAGTTTATCTAAACAATTCAATACTTCTCTCTCTGTAACGGTGATATTGCTTAGAACATCTGAATTATCAATCTGAATCGGCGATGGTGTAGGGATATCACTGAGGTCTTCTGTTGTAAAAACTGATGCAAAGAAGGTATTGAGGGCATTACTCATTTGTACTTCGTCTTTGGTGTATTCTCCTTTTTCATCGACTAACGGTCCAACAGTTGAAGTTACTACTTTTTCCTTTCTGATATAACTATAGAATTCTTTCGGGTTTGTTTTACTTTGATTCGCAATATGTAACTCTAAGGTCTTTTTACTTTGCTTAATTAACTTTTTGGCTTTGCGTCGTAGCTCTACAAATTTCAGCCGTTCTTCGTCATTTTGTGAGGATTTTAATCTATCATTAGCAAATTTGTTAGCAAGCAGGCAGTTTGAAATATCTTTATTCCACCATTTGGGCTTATTATTATGGCCTGGACGCCGTATTTTCGATGGTATGCAGTCTTGCACTGCTTTTAGGTAAGTGGTTTCGAATAACTTCCAAGATGTATTTATGTCGTTATTGTTAATTAAAAAGCTCCAGTCAGTTTCTTTAAACATAGCTCTAAGTTTATGGAAGTTTGCTTTCTTGAAATTAGGGACTTTTTCGATGCTACTATTTGGTTCGTTACTAGTAAACTTTAAAGTGAAAGTTATCGTACGATGGTCGCTGTTACTGAATTCATCACCAACATTCAAATTCTCTATCAATTCTTCTTTTGTTGCAAGTACAATGTCAAGAACGTTATTACCACGGGTCGGCGTTCGAACAAATTGATAAAGCGAACTCTCTTGCAAGTTCGTATACAAGTCATGTCCGGAGTGTGAAGTAAGAGTATCGCCCCACTTGGTCACAGGTAAATTAAAGTCGCCAAAAATTACGGTATCTTGTGAGTTACTTACATCTGCAATTTGTTCGTAAATTTCTCGGTCAGTTTGCACTGATTGAGCTGGACGTCTGTATATTAACGCAAGTATTATTTTTGTACCTTTATTATTCTTTATTAGCACAAAAGATGTGTCGACGTTCACAATTTGAGGTTTTGACACGAGGGTCGGGTTAAGACTTTCTTTGATATAAAATAAAACGCCACCTCCATTTTTATTTATTCGGCTGTTCTCAAACATTACATAACCGGGAAGTGAATACTCTGCTAAAAAGTCTCTATCTTCTGTATTGAGCCAAGATTCTGTTATGCCAATCACATCATAATTTTCTGTAAACACTAGTTCCTCTAAATCTGAAAATTTATTGCGTATGCTACGAGCGTTTGCATAGAAAACCTTTAAAGTTGCGGTTTTAGAACTCGCAGAACGTTCTTTCATCGAATTTTTGGTTCTGGTCGGATCTACATTTACATTCATGGCTGTCCTCGGTCCTCGGTCGTTATCCCTGACGGTTTTGAATTTGGGTCGTGTTGGTGGAGCTTTATCCAAATTTGCGGTTCTTGACGGATTAGTATTTAATTCCTTTGTAGGTTGCCGTCCTCGCTGTCTTCGGTCCTCCTTCCTGGTTGTCCTGTGCCGAGTCGATTTCTTCTCCGAAAATCCTTCACCGCATCGTTGAGAAGACGCCCAAAACGTGCTGCTCCCACCTGGTTCAGATGAACTCCATCGTCCGAAAACAAATAGTCATCGTAGTAGAAATTGTCCCAGGTGTCGACGAATCCCACGTTCTCCTTCCTGCAGAGGTTTGCTAGACAACGATTTGTGCTGGTGGCTATGTTGTAAAATGAGAACATGGCTATTAGTCAGCCTATTATATCATTACTTAAATTAGTTTAATGTAGTATGCTAAGTGTGTTTTGTGTGAAAACAATCAACCCACGGTACTGTATGTTTGCGGAGAGGTAAATCACAGAGATTCTGAAAATACAATCGCTTGCAGGGGTAAATTATATAAGTGTTTAAGCTTGTCATATAACAATGACCCAGTGTGTAGGTATCTGTACGTGTGTGAGTCATATTTACAGGAATTATAATCTGTAATAAACCCAACAAAATCAATACAACACTATTCTATATCAACGATGCTTCATTTTGCCTTTTTTGTTTTAAGACTGGAATATTATATTATACATAGTTGGATTGGCATACCGACATTTGTTTGCGCGACAATGGCTGAAAAGGCGTATATTCACCTTACAAATGAAAACAAGAGCCAAATGCTGACAAACAGTCCTTAGTAGTTGGTGTTGGCAGATGATAAGGATGAAATTTGTCTTCATTTAGGTTAACGTTGTGAGCATTCTTATTGTGACCAGAACAGATGGCTGGAGTAAAATAAGAAAGAAGAGTAATTGGATAGAGAAAGAACAAGCTGAGAAGTGAGAAGTACAGTAGAAGAATGAAAGTTCTCTGGCTTATTGTGAGCTGGTCTGCCTTGTAATAATATACCATGGCATCTGTTTGGTTGCACTTAAGAACATAAGAACACAAAAAAATGTAAGTCTGCAGAAAGCCGATTGGCCCACCTAAAGCAGATACCTTTCACACCCAACCCCAATTATAAGGCTTAATTATAGGCCAAGTTTACGAAAACCATGAGGACCGACCTCACCAAAATGGTCAGAGGCCAACGCAAGATTACGAGGGTCTGCAGAACGCCGACTGGGCCACACCCAGCAGATCCTCCTCACATCCAACCCATTTTGGATGGTTTTGTATTAATCTAAATTTTATTTTGGATATAATTTTATTTGTCTTGTGTATAGTATAATGAAACTATAAACTTACTATAAATAGCATGTAACTGTTCAGGGCCCTCTTGACCTTCGCTGTCTGACACCTGGGCTACACTGACCTCCTTGGAACACTTGTCTTCCATTAATCACTTAAGGCTTGTTAGTCCATAAATTGCCAAAACTCAGATGATGAAAACTAAGACACCGTGTTGCAATGCAGTGCTGAAATAGTGGATATTTAAATGGCAACGAAAGAGAGATTAAAGAAGCCGAACTTCGTGGGCCAGACTAATAATCTGTACCATCTGAGAGTGTAAATAATTATTTATATAGTTTTTATGGCATGAATGGAATGAATAAAGGATGTTGAAACAGTGGTGGGGCAGCCTCATCACCTCAATAGTGCCCAAGGATGTATATTCCAGAGCCGTTTGGCTATATGGCAAATTTACCAACATTATTTTCGGTGGTTTTGGATAATGCCCAATTGAGATGCCAGGGTTGGAAAACACTATACCAAAACATACCACAAGCCCTTTCCCATCAACTGAAGGACAAACAACCTCAACCCCTAGAATTGCGACCATAAGAGACCGGAAGAGACACCGGAAGCAGTCTCCCCTGAAAAGCAGTAACCACCTACTTCAGTCACCGGTATCACAGCTCCAAAGAAAACATACGGCTCCAAATACTCTTAATATACGTATTCTAAGGCATCCGCCACAGTTTGCTGTTAATTACCCTCAGGCGTCAGTTAAACAATGGCCGCCTCTACCTGGCACGGATTTGGAATACAAGGAAGCAGACTTTATGGAAATGCAATAACAAACCCCTCCGTTTCCTTCCATCTACCCTGGCGGATACGCTCATCACCATCACCGCTAGAAGAGTACAAAGGAGTACAAAGGAGTACAAAGGAAATCAAGCAACAACAGATCTAGTGACCCTTCTAGGCTGCTTGTCCTCCAAAACACTGAGGATCAAGTGTCCAAACAGTGGTTTAGAGTGGGTAAGGGAACATTGGAAAGGGAACTACTGCCCTGCCACTAACGTGGCAGGACTAGGAAGTTAGTAGGGGACATATGGGTTAGTAACTGAGGGGAGGATAAAGTTATTCATTTACAAACGCAGTCAGTCGCGGGTTTGATGCGAGATATTTGTCTAGGCGGAATTTAAATGAATCAACGGTGCTGCAGTCTATAACGTTTCGGGGAAGCCCATTCCACAAGTTGACAACTCGATTGAAGAAGAAATTCTTAGATTCGTGCGAGTTAAAAGATTTACCAATAATTTTGCAACCGTTTCCCCGTGTGTAATTAGATTGGTTGATAGTGAAGTACTTACTACAGTTCATATTGTCGATGCCTTTGATGATTTTGAACACTTGAATTAAGTCGCCTCTTAATCTGCGCTGGGTTAAAGGAAATAGATTTAATTCTCTAAGACGCTCTTCGTATGGTTTGTTCTTTAGGCTAGGTATCATTTTGGTAACTCTACGTTGAACTCGTTCTAGCTTGTTTATATCTTTTTGGTAATAAGGGCACCAGGATTGAACGCAGTATTCCAGAAGAGGGCGGACTAAGGAATTGTAAAGGGTTAGGATAACTTCTTTGGATTTATGCTCAAATGACCTGCCTATAAAGCCAATTATTTTGTTTGCCTTCTTAACAACTTCTGAACATTGTTGACTCGGTTTTAGGTTACTCGATATTGTTACTCCCAGATCAGTTTCTCTGTTTACATTCTTAAGCTGAGTGCCATTCATCGAATAGTTTGCTTTCTCATTTAGGTATCCGACATGTAGTACTTTACATTTATCCGCATTGAAACTCATTTGCCAAATTTGGGCCCAACATGACAATTTATCTAGATTGTGTTGCATATCGTCAACTTGTTCTTTTGAGAGTACGCTATTTGCAATTTTTGTATCGTCAGCAAATTTTGAGATTGTGCAGGTGAGACCCTCATCTATGTCGTTGATGTAAATTAGAAAGAGAATTGGTCCTAGTACCGATCCCTGGGGTACCCCGCTACTTACATTGGTCCTTTTAGATGCCTTACCGTTTATGACTACTCTTTGCTTTCTGTTGTTGAGCCAATTTTCTATCCATTTCAACACACCGTCTTGTATTCCATGCGCTTTTAGTTTTAGCAGTAAACGTTTGTGGGGAACTTTGTCAAAGGCCTTTTGAAAATCAAGGTATATAATATCTACAGCTTTACTCTCATCGTAGAGGTTGAGGATATCGTGGAAGAAGTCTAAGAGGTTTGTTAAACAGGAACGTTTTTTACGAAAGCCGTGTTGAGTATCTTTAAGTATGTTATTTTCCTCTAAGTGATTTACGAGTCTGTCTCGTATGACCGTTTCTAGCATTTTACATACAACTGAGGTTAAGCTAATTGGACGATAGTTACTGGGTAGGGATTTGCTGCCTTTTTTGAATATCGGTGTTACGTTGGCTAGCTTCCACTGATCAGGCATAGTTCCAGACTGCAAGGATTTATTGAATAGTAATGTCAGTGGTTTGGAGAGCTCATTCTTAGCTTCCTTTAGAACTCTAGGCGAGATTGTATCAGGTCCTGGCGTTTTATTTACTTTGAGTTTATCTAAACAATTCAATACTTCTCTCTCTGTAACGGTAATATTGCTTAGAAGATCTGAATTATCAATCTGAATCGGCGATGGTGTAGGGATATCACTGAGGTCTTCGGTTGTAAAAACTGATGCAAAGAAGGTATTGAGGGCATTACTCATTTGTACTTCGTCTTTGGTGTATTCTCCTTTTTCATCGACTAACGGTCCAACAGTTGAAGTAACTACTTTTTTCTTTCTGATATAACTATAGAATTCTTTCGGGTTTGTTTTACTTTGATTCGCAATATGTAACTCTAAGGTCTTTTTACTTTGCTTAATTAACTTTTTGGCTTTGCGTCGTAGCTCTACAAATTTCACCCGTTCTTCGTCATTTTGTGAGGATTTTAATCTATCATTAGCAAATTTTTTAGCAAGCAGGCAGTTTGAAATATCTTTATTCCACCATTTGGGCTTATTATTATGGCCTGGACGCCGTATTTTCGATGGTATGCAGTCTTGCACTGCTTTTAGGTAAGTGGTTTCGAATAACTTCCAAGATGTATTTATATCGTTATTGTTAATTAAAAAGCTCCAGTCAGTTTCTTTAAACATAGCTCTAAGTTTATGGAAGTTTGCTTTCTTGAAATTAGGGACTTTTTCGATGCTACTATTTGGTTCGTTACTAGTAAACTTTAAAGTGAAAGTTATCGTACGATGGTCGCTGTTACTGAATTCATCACCAACATTCAAATTCTCTATCAATTCTTCTTTTGTTGCAAGTACAATGTCAAGAACGTTATTACCACGGGTCGGCGTTCGAACAAATTGATAAAGCGAACTCTCTTGCAAGTTCGTATACAAGTCATGTCCAGAGTGTGAAGTAAGAGTATCGCCCCACTTGGTCACAGGTAAATTAAAGTCGCCAAAAATTACGGTATCTTGTGAGTTACTTACATCTGCAATTTGTTCGTAAATTTCTCGGTCAGTTTGCACTGATTGAGCTGGAGGTCTGTATATTAAAATGTAAAACTTGCAAACTAAACAAACCAAAATTGGGACAAGGACAATATAAAGTCAAATTAAATTATCAAAATCGCTATGTGGAAACAACGCTTACTAAAATGAAAACTATTAAATAAAAGAACACAATCCACCACATAGGGTGTACATTACTACATGAGCAAGTTAACGCAAGTATTATTTTTGTACCTTTATTATTCTTTATTAGCACAAAAGATGTGTCGACGTTCACAATTTGAGGTTTTGACACGAGGGTCGGGTTAAGACTTTCTTTCATATAAAATAAAACGCCACCTCCATTTTTATTTATTCGGCTGTTCTCAAACATTACATAACCGGGAAGTGAATACTCTGCTAAAAAGTCTCTATCTTCTGTATTGAGCCAAGATTCTGTTATGCCAATCACATCATAATTTTCTGTAAACACTAGTTCCTCTAAATCTGAAAATTTATTGCGTATGCTACGAGCGTTTGCATAGAAAACCTTTAAAGTTGCGGTTTTAGAACTCGCAGAACGTTCTTTCATCGAATTTTTGGTTCTGGTCGGATCTACATTTACATTCATGGCTGTCCTCGGTCCTCGGTCGTTATCCCTGACGGTTTTGAATTTGGGTCGTGTTGGTGGAGATTTATCCAAATTCGCGGTTCTTGACGGATTAGTATTTAATTCCTTTGTAGGTTGCCGTCCTCGCTGTCTTCGGTCCTCCTTCCTGGTTGTCCTGTGCTGAGTCGATTTCTTCTCCGAAAATCCTTCACCGCATCGTTGAGAAGACGCCCAAAACGTGCTGCTCCCACCTGGTTCAGATGAACTCCATCGTCCGAAAACAAATAGTCATCGTAGTAGAAATTGTCCCAGGTGTCGACGAATCCCACGTTCTCCTTCCTGCAGAGGTTTGCTAGACAACGATTTGTGCTGGTGGCTATGTTGTAAAATCGGCTCTCTACACCGAGCCGGGGGACGATTCCTGAGACGATGATCCTTGATGACTTCTCCTTAAACGACTTGATCAGCTGCTGGTACTTTAAAAGCAAATCTTCCGACCGGGTTCGCTGCACATCGTTGGATCCAACGTGGATGACGTACATTGTATTAGCAGGGGCCAGCTTTGATACTTCGTCAACTGCTGCAACTACGTCATCCACACCACCACCAGGGATACAAAAACGCTTCCTGGTCTTAGGTGCCCTGGCGCAAAACTCTGTGAGCTGACCACGTATCATCGAGTCTCCCACGAGCCGGACTTCTTCTATTTCCTCTTCGTCATCTGAGTCTGCGAGTATCTGGAAACGGTTTTGACACTCGGTAATCGGTATGTGTTTCCTGGTCTTGGGGCAAACGTTGTTCCTCATGACACGGAAGTTGTCTTGAGGGGGAAGAGAGTCACTATTTGTATCTTGAGTATCGGATACATCAGCTGAAGTGGCTACTGTAGGCGTTGAATTGTTGGCAGTTGACGTTGGGGCGTTGGTGGCTGCTGGAGTTGCGGTGACAATTGAAGTTTGTGGTACTCCAACGTTGAGTGTTACAAACTCTTGGAGTGATTCCAGCTTCATGGTGAGGACGTTGATCTTGTTGTAGGCTTCATCTAATTTCACTGTAAAATTCTCTCGTTGCTGGCAGAGCCGGCAGTCTTGAAGATCGATAGTAGCAAACATGGACTCACCAAACCTACCGGCGCAGTTCGCACAAGCGCGAGGCATGGTGACAGTCACTTTCTTCAGATCACTTCACTCACTTAAAAAACAATTCACTCACTTTAAAACACTTCACTCACTTTAAAAACACTTCAATCACTTCAACCGAAAACAAATATGCTGAAATACGCAGAAATAGGTTATCAGGGGTGATAGCCTAACCGAAAACAAAAATGTTGAGATACGCAGAATTAGGCTTCCAGGGGCGATAGCCTAACCAAAAGTTTTTTTTTAAAATTGAAATACGCAATAATAGGCTACCAGCGTTGAATAGCCTAACCGAAAATAATAAAATTGAAATTCGCAGAAATAGGCTACCAGGTGTGATAACCTAACCTTAAACAAATATATGTATAACAGAATATGTAACTAAATATACAATTCACCAAATAGAGATTATATAAAAATAAAGTGTGACTGCACACAAGGGGTTAATATACTGTGTCAACAGATGGACCTGGTGTCACTGTAGCCTAGTAAAGCAGTAGCCTACTCTTTTTAGATAAAAAAAGTGTATCAGTCAAAGGTTATTACAAGAACGTGCAAGCAACAACTAAAATTACAGATATATACTGTATAGCTACAGTAGGATACTAAATACAATATCTACAAGAGTTAATAATAAAACAGATTGGCTGGCTATAGGCTAGGCTAGGTTTGGGTTAGGTCAAAAGCTTGGCAGGTTGGGTTAGGCTAGGTTAGTTTGTACAAATACCACCCTTAGCTTAAAGTAAAATCAGTCTGAGGAGAAAAAGTCAAGAATATATCTAGGGGGAAAAGATAAATGAATGCACTTAAATTTGGTACAAAATTTGCTGGAATTTAATGAATAATCCCCCCAAAAGGTTTGTTTACAAAATGGCGTCGGCGTTAGTCTCTGTAGGCAGGTTAGTTAGTAAACAATATTGTTTATTAGCAAATTAATATGCAAAGCTTTACTTACATACAAGGCAGTTAAATAGATACTTACTACAGTAGGTAATGGGTAAAATTAGGGGCTACGATTTTATATAAAATAGTAATAAGAGAGCGTTTGTTTACAAAGCAAAACAAAACAATAGATGGCGCTAGTGGCGCCCTGTCCGAGCAGGAGTCTTGTGATAAACACAAAGTTTATCAGTCAATACACAGCGAAATATCGTGCAGTGTTGCTTACTAAGCTACAGGATGGTTAAACGTGCTCTTAACCACCTTTCATGCACAAGAATGAAGAGGATGAGTAGTTAATACTCAAATTATGATCGATATCGTGAGAGCGTTGACAGAGCGTCTGCAGCGTCTGGCGGTAGCACGAGGTTGAGAACAATCATAATCCAGCTATGCAAGCTGATAACCAGACAGCTGCTTACAAGCCTCTAAATAGAAAGAGGCCCCCAATACTGTAAATAATTGATCATGTACTTACCTAAGCTTTAGGCTACCTACTCGTAATATAAATAAATCAAACATACCATTCCGCATACTATATGCATTGTATTTTTAAGGCTTAAGACAACCACACACTAAATCAGAAACTATATTTCTCATGCCTCTCATGTTCCGAATCACAACCAACTTGCCACTATCTGAAAAGTACAATACTACCTGACCAAACACAGGGTAAAGGTAGGCAAGTCGAGGCACTGTGTCACATGGGGAACCTGTATGGGAGTATACGTGAACAACTTGAACCGGATAGCACCATCCGTAGAGGTTAGCCAAAATCCTCTTAAATCGTGCCCTTCAGCAGGTAGGAGTCTGGACGAGAGAGTGTGTGTGTAATGCTGTACCGAGAGTGACCTGCGCTATTAATACCTGTGTGAAGGTATTCCCGGCCCCCTTGGTAAACAGGCCAAGATGGACAACGCACTCAGTCGCCCGCACATGTGTCAGATCTCTACAAGGCTACTTTCTACTATACTCCAACTCAAATTAAGTGCTTGTTGTTTTACTTATGTGTTTCGTGATTATTGCAAAGGTTGTGTAGGATATGTTATGTGTTCAATCTAATGTAGATATCTGAGATCTATTATTCTCGCCTTAGTCTTTGTTACTTGCGTTGAGAGAACATTCAAACTCTATCTTGGGATTGATATAATTATATAAATACTGCGTAATTTATATTCATATATTACCACCAAGGTTTATATATGTATTCGTTCAGCAATAATACCCGCACTATTACACGTAAATGTTGAGAACACCCCTGGCAGATCTTATACTAGGTTACTAGGATCATCAGGGTACATAATTGTGTATAGATGTTCACAGAGAGTGTAATATATTTTGTCTCTTAGTCAGACTCATATTATTTATGTTTCCTGGCTTCAAAACCAGTTTAAACATTATCTCAAATTCAGAGTAATTCTATATTGTCCACATTGCGTTAACATTTCAATGTCGAGGACTCAGTCTTACACACAAGACTAATATTAATTTTTGCTCAGTTCCCTGAACTATTATTCACAAATCTAACTTTATAAATCAGTAGATAATTAAACCCTCTCTTATTATTAATAACTTGTTCGTTCGTCCAGCCGTCCGGCTGGCTCAGTTGATAGCGTGCCTGATTCCCACCTTGAAGGTCTCGCGTTCAATCCCCGCTCAGATTGAAAAGTTTTCCTGGGATACAGCCGGCGGTTACCATCTCCCCATGAGCAAGGGGGATGGGTAATGGTCTCTGGTAGACTAAAGAAAGCCAAGCGCTTGCGAATCCTCGAAGGAGGAGAGACGGGCGCTATATAAGTAACCAGAAGATTATTATTATTATTATTATATCATTCAGCTGATATTCTTATTTACATATTCTAACCTCACGGAGACGGTGTGACCTCAGTATTATTGACCTACCTAGATTCACGCTATACCTTGCATATATTTCTATATCAGGATATCAGCTATTATTCAAGACAAACCTCTCTGTTAGCATTTATGCTCTAGATGTATATTCAGCACATGTTTATTCAATTGTAGTTTATCAGTTATTATTATAAACTAAATTATTTACCATATATGCTTTAAGAATATTATCATTCATTCTTGAGGCAGTTTTGAGAGTATTCTTATATAGATACGACTCAACCATCATTACTATTATTTGTCTATGCCCGTGCCCTGATTGAAAGTGAAATAAAAACCTGTGAAACCCAACCGTGTATTCTGTATCATTGGTATAGATTGAGGAGATATATAATTACATATTTGGAGTCAGTTGCGTTCCTGCTGAGTGTTATAGTTCGAAAAAGCTTCCTAAGGAGGAAAGATAGAACTGACTTAATCGGGCAAGAATTATTGCCCAGCATAACACTGGTGGCCGCTGTGTCTCAACACGGCATAACGACTCTGATTTGATTTTATCTCAATCTTTACCAATACACGAATCATCATGGCGGGAAAATCGCTGGATATTATTCCATTTAAACCAGAGGACCATGATATAGTCACCTATCTGGAAGTTGTGAAACCTGTCCTTGACATTGTATTCATGGACGATGACAATACAAAAATCCACACTGTAGTAATAAAGTTGGGCAGGCATATGTCCTTCGTGTCAGGTTATGTGCGTGATACTCTCCAAATAACGTGGCCCCAGTTTGAAAGTTATACCACATCAGCAATTAACCAATCTCTAGGTAGAATTGTAGCAGATAGACAGTATCATCAGGTTAAATTCGCAGGAAATCTAGACCACACGATCAACCAGTTGAACCAAGTGGCACTGACAGCATTTCCTACGGAGACTGCTGCTAAAAGAAAAGTGATTGTGTTTAGAGCATTGTTCAGGATACTTCCCACACCTGTGAGAGATAATTTCGCCATAGCAGAACCCACGGGTTATGACGTAGACATGGCAGTAATTCGGCGTATCTTAGCCCTGAAACAGACACAGGAGACAGATAAAATAGCCGTGATTAGCCGAACAACTACTCAACCTCAAGCTCCTATAACTTTTCCCTCACCTACTGCATTCAACCGTTCCCAAGACAAAATGGAGGAATGGACCAGAGTTCGATCCTCAGACTGGAAGCCATGTACTTCCAGGTGCCCCCTTGTCTCTCTTAAAAAGTCATTTGGGGAACTAGTGAAATGTCGACCCAAACTTACTCAGTTTTGGAGCCAAATTCCGTGGGTAAAGCCCCGACGCGTGGCTACAATTCCGTGGGTAAAGCCCCGACGCGTGGCTACAATAATAGAGGATGGGACTGAAGGAGAAGAGGGAAGCAAAGAGAGCGAAGTAACATAGGAAATTGAGACAGTGGAGGAAATCGTACTATGTCAAGATAGCCAGGATTTTTAATCCGCCCCCGTACACAGACCGCCAAGCTGGCGGGGGCTTGTGATGGGACAGGCAAAGATAAACCCCCATTTACCCTAAACTCACATAAATGGGATCAAACCTAAGCTTTTGATAGACACAGGTGCGGCGCGTTCCTGTCTTTTCTCTTCATTCTATAACAAAAACAAACTTCTTTTGGCCCCCTTCAACCCTCAACCATAATCTTAATCAAAGCAAACGACGGTATAATTCCAAACAATGGGGAAACTAAGCCACTCTATGTTAGCACTCCCATCCCTGATCATGGCGAACACCATTCATTTATGGTATTTCCCTCCCAAGAAACCAAGTACGATGGGTATTTGGGTTTGACTGCCCTACATGTCAACATTAGTTGCGGCAACAGAACGTTAAATTTCCAACCACTAACTAAACAAAAAAAAGAAAAGAAAAGACATTCAAACCAACAGTAATAAAGAACCTCACCTAACCTCCGAATGCCACTCTAAACTTAACCCTACCCAGGCCATCCGCACTATCAAGACCACTCAGGCTGTTGCCTCAAAAACCGTGACACCACCCCCTCACCATGAAAAATGGATCCCCATTCTACCTACGTTACCTGGTGACGTCATCATTACCCCAAACCTTCAAAGTCTGTTCGACCACAATTGTCTAACCTCCCCAGCCATTACTCCCTATAAACTCAGTTGCATAATGATAGCAAATATCTCTGGTCAACCCCTTACCTTACCTAAAGGATTAGCTATTGCAGAGCTAGAGACCCACGATGAGAAATTAACTCTAGCTAATGATACAGACTCCCCAACCCCTTTCAAATTCCCCGACATACCTTCTCATTTAACCCCTCAACAACAACTTGACTTACGCGACTTGATGACTTCTTTGCAAGACATCTTCGCCACATCCAGCCGAGACGTCGGAAAGAATAACGTACTTCACCACTCAATCCATACGATAGGGCAACCGATTAGACAACCTATCTCCGTAAAAAAAAAAACTATTCAAAGACTCCCAAGTAAAGGAAATGTTAGACATGGGCGTAATCAAAGACTCCACCAGCACTTGGTCCTCCCCTGTAGTATTAGTCAGAAAAAAAATTGGCTCCACTAGGTTTTGCATAGACTACCGCCAACTCAATGACGTAACCATCAAAGACGCCACCCCTCTCCCTCGCATTGACGATTCTCTAGATTCCTTGCTAGGCGCAAAATGGTTTACCACCTAGACCTTCAGGCCGGATATTGGCAAAACCCAGTACTTCCGGAACACCAACTGAAAACGGCTTTTGCTACCAGTCAAGGGAGACTATGAATTTACCGCGCTGCTGTTCGGCCCCTGTAACGGTCCTGCCACTTTCTTCAGGCTCATGGAATCCGTATTACAAGGATTAAAATGGGAAACCTGTTTAGCCTATCTCGATGACATCATTGTGTTTGGGAAAACTTGGGCAGAACATATCCAACGTCTTCGTTAAGTGTTCAAAAGTATCCAAGAAGCACATTTAAAACTCAAACCCTCCAAATGCACCCTAGCCCAGAAAGAAGTAATATTCTTAGGTCATGTAGTCTCCGAACAAGGAATCGCCCATGATCCCGAGAAACTCAAGACAATCAGTGCCATCACCCCTTCCGCTAATGTTAAAGGTGTCCGAACCTTTTTAGGATTGGCCTCCATTACCGTAGATTCGTCAAAAATTTTGCCACCATTGCCAAACCCCTGCACGACTTAACAAAAAAAGACGAGCCTTTCTTGTGGACCTCCCAATGTTTGCAAGGCTTTCACTCCTTAAAAGACCTCTTAGTCGCCTCTCCAGTCGTATCCTTGCCAGATTACCAGAAACCCTTTCGTTTATAATACAGACGTATCTCAATTCGGTATCGGAGCAGTGCTCGGTCAAATCAGAGATGGACACGATCATATTATTGCCTACGCCAGACGAACCCTTAATCCTGCTGAGATTAACTTTCCTGTCACAAAACGAGAATGTTTATGAATCATTTGGGTCCTCCAGTATTTCAAAGCCTACCTTGCTGGCGTTAACATCACAATACTTACTGATCACCACGCCCTCCAATGGCTCCGAAAGTCAGATACTAAGAACGCATTAACTGTTAGATGGCGCGAATCCCTTGAAGAATTCAATTTTGAGATCGCTTATCGGCCTGGTAAACTTCACACAAACGCTGACGCCCTCTCTAGACTTCCCCATCCCCCCACCATGACCCCCCAACCCTCCCAACTAACGAAACCTATTCTATCCTAGCTATTCACCATCAAAATTCCGTTGATCAGGAGCAATAACTCCTTTTGCAACAATTTCAACAACAACAGAAACCCGACTGGCTAACCAGACACCTTTTCTCACAGCTTCAGAGAAAAGAAGACAACCTATATACTCCTGATGGGAAAATTATCCTTAGCCTCCAGACCGCCCTCCCTACCATGCAATCCTTACACGCCAATAATGGCATTAATTTAGCTCAACGTAAACTAACCTCCACCTTTCAACAAATGTACTGGACCCCCTACCCGCCTTCCATCACAGCTAAAAAAGTCACAGAAGCATGCAGAGCTTGTGCTTTCGGTAAAGACCGTACTCGCACCCCAGGCCCTTCCGGCAAACTTGTTGCCTCCAAACCTTGGTAATTACTTGCCGTATACGTAATGGGTCCTCTTGAAGGTGTCAAAGGATTCAAGTATATAATCACCTTCGTTGACACGTATTCTAAATATGTAATTGTTTGCCCAGCTAAGGACCACACTGCTTTCTCAGTGGCTGAAGCTATGATACAACACGTGTTTCCCTATTTCGGCCTCCCTGAAGCCATTCACTCTGACAAGGCACCCGAGTTCACAGGACACATTTGGATGCAAATCTCCCAAATGTGTGGGTTTAAAATCAGCCATCCCTCTCTCTACTGGCTCCAAGGTAACTCTATTTGTGAAAGGAGCCACCGCACCATTGCTAATCAGATCAGAACCTGACTGCAACAAATGAACACCTCAGACTGGCCTAGCCAAGTCAAAGTAGTGCAATGGGGAATCAACACTTGTCCCCGCCAAGACGGGATTTCCCCTCACGAACGTGTTCTTGGCGTGTCCCCTCTCCTCCTCCCGTTACGTCATTTGTCTGTCCCAAACGAGCCCTCCTCCAACTTTGATCAGTCCCTTGTACATTTAAAGAACCTTTTCCGCCAATTACAGTACCTCCAACATCTCAAACCTGACGAAACCCCGAAAGTTAGCCCTCACCACGTAGGCGATTTAGTGATGGTAGCCATCCTTCCCGTACCATCTAAACTTAAGCCTAGGTATAAAGGACCGTCTGAGACCCTCACTGTTCCTTACT
This sequence comes from Lithodes maja, assembly GCA_037953745.1. NCBI lineage: Eukaryota > Metazoa > Arthropoda > Malacostraca > Decapoda > Lithodidae > Lithodes > Lithodes maja. Next base: position 57,071 of record JBAKBP010001824.1, on the reverse strand, counting down.
GTTACCAGGTCACCATCAATTATCACAGAGAATCACGCACCTACCGTAATCGATATGTACGCCGGTTCCAACGTATTGATGAAAATGTAACCCTACTTGTTGACCCTGACCCTAATAACCCATGTCTTGCTAATAGTAACAAAAACCTAAGTGCAACAGAACCATTCACCCCCCAAATCCCCCTCATCAACTCTTTGCTAACACAATCACCTCTTCCAAACCATCCACCCCCTCTCCTTCCTTCTCCTATTTCCCCTTCTAACCTTCATAATCTAAATCACCCCATTTCCATCACACCCCCCTTCCGCTCCTACCCACCCTTCAAACTAGACTACACCCAGTTCTACCTCACACACCCACCCCTTCTGTATCTCCTGAATCACCCGAAGTTAACATAATTATGTCACCTCCTTCACCAACCACACAACCCACCTCACCATCTTTCTCTAAGATTTCCCCCTTCCGTATCAGAGACTAGCTCTCCCAAGGTAAATTTGCCCTCACGAATACCTAAACCATTCCTAAAATCTTCCCTACCTTCTACTTCCACCTCTAAGTCACCTCCTTCACCAACCACTTCTCTCTCTGCCACTCACTCAACAAATACACCCTCACCCACTTCAAACAAACTTATCACCTCTGCTAACTCATCAAACCCCCCACCACCCCAATGCAATCTATAAATCAACCAACTCGAATCCTTCCATTGCTTTAAATCAACCTATTTTCTAGCCTCAATGCAGACGATCTGGCAGACGCGTGACGCAGACGAAATGGTGGACCCAAGAAACATTTTCCCAAAAAAGGAAACAAAAAGCCTCTACCACAAGTCACCATGCACCTACCACACCAACACACCCTTCGACCACACCTGTCACCCCCACCACGGCCACACCTGTCTCCACCACCACCGCCAAGCCTCCAACGACAACCTCGCACTTACCCTCGACCGGCTCTCACCTTGTCATCTCATCTGGTCAACCTCATGACCCCACCTCAGCTCCGCCCATACCTGCACTTCCAAAGGGTACAACAAACCTCCAGTCCTCCTCCACCTTCAGTACGAGCATTGACCCCTCACCAACAATATCTGCTGCTCCTGCCACTCACCAACAATATCTGCTGCTCCTGCCAAGACCACCACCATGAAAATTAACAAGGTTTCCATTATCCAAGGCCACAACGGGAAAACCCTCAAGAGCACCTCACAACTGGTATTTATGGCTTGCAAATCAGACGTCCCTCTCAAGCTCACCATCTCTTACGACCATGCTGCACCTCACAATGTAGCAGCCCTCGTCTGGTGCCGTTTCCTCAAGGGCCTCACACCAAATGTCTGTACCAAAACCCAGCAGGAATACCTTATCCAAGCTCGAGGACGAGACTTTTCTATTGACGACGATTATGAGATGACAGGGCTGGAAAATGTTATACCAAAACATACCACAAGCCCTTTCCCATCAACCGAAGGACAAACAAACTCAACCCATAGAATTGCGACCATAAGAGACCAGAAGAGACACCGGAAGCAGTCTCCCCTGAAAAGCTGTAACCACCTACTTCAGCCACCCGTATCACAGCTCCAAAGAAAACGTACGGCTCCAGATACTCTTAACCCGGCAAGCGCGATAGGCCTCACGGAAGGCTTCCTATAGGGAACGCGATAGGCCTCACGGAAGCAAGACCATAAAAAAAGCTTTCCAAAAAAAAAAAGGGCCTATCAAAACAAAGGAATTTGTCTCTAGGTGAGATAATTCCCCTCCAGTACTCATCCATGTAAATCTCACCCACCCCCCTCCCCTCCTTCCCCACCTTATTCCCCCCTCCCTCCCCTCCTCAATTATCACCTATTTTCCCTCTTATTATCATCATTTATCGGTTATTTTTCTCTCCCGCGATAATGTAGCACAAGTGGGTTGCAGAAAAGATCGATATGTAACACCCAGACACCAGCCCACACCGCCCCGCTCGTCTCAGTTACCTCACAGACAGCGAGAGAGGAGGGTTGCCTGTAGCTCTCTCTCGCCTGACATTACGACCGGGTGGCCAATATCTTCGTTTTTCACCACCCAAATGCTTTTCCCACTTATTTTAGCACTCTTGAAGGTTCATATATACATCATATATGTAAAATAAAAGCATACCGAAAACAAATAATGGTCTATATTGTAAATATAACGAATTCTGTCAGAATCCAAGGCTAGAAATGCACAAATAACTACCCTAGCCCCTAGGTCTATTTAGCGCTTACCGGGTTAATATACGTATTCTAAGGCATCCGCAACAGTTTGCTGTTAATTACCCTCAGGCGCCAGGTGAACAATGGCCGCCTGTACCTGGCACAAATTTGGAATACAAGGAGGCAGACTTTATGGAAATGCAATACCAAACCCCTCCGTTTCCTTCCATCTACCCTGGCGGATACGCTCATCACCATCACCGCTAGACGAGACAACAATCATAGTCAAGCTATGCAAGCTGATAACCATATACACCTCTAAATAGAGAGAGGCCCCAAATATTATAAGTAATTGATCATGTACTTACCTAAGCTCTAGGCTTCCTACTCTTAAGATAAATAAATATAACATACCATTCCCTACATAACCATATAATTATGCATTGTATTTTTAAGGCTTTAGACAACCATCACAATAAATCAGAAACTATATTTCTCATGCCTCTCATGTTCCGAATCACACCCGACTTGCAACTATCTGAAAAGTACAATACTACCTGACCAAAAACAGGCTTTTGCATTCTGAGTTGAGCAGCCACACCGAGCAGAGCTACATATCCTCCTTTCTTCACCACCACCACCACAATGCCTCCCGCAACTTCCACACTCGTTGCCGGCACTGTAAAGTGGTTTAATGTGAATATCGTAAATACGATAGGCTATGACTCTTTTGTGATCCCGTATGTCTCTGTGACTTCACGGTGGCTCCTGCAGCATGACGTAGAACGAGTAGATCGTCTATTATAAGATTGTAAATAAGTTAAGTTATAAAAGGCCTAATATGCTATTAAGCAATATTGCCATGGTCTTATGTAGTATATATGAATTTATCGTATATATTAATATAATTTATCGTATAGAGCAACCTAGATGCGGTGCGATAATTTGGGCTCCTGGCGTTTGCCAAGGTAGCAAGGTGTGCCTCTGAGGAAGAAAGAGCAGAGCCTTCACGAACACCGACCAGTTAACATCTATTTTCCGCCCTCAGTTGATCACGCTTTTTTGCCTCTAATCACAATACACTGACAGCAATACAAACAGCTACACCATCACGACGCTCTCATCGACGCTATGAATGACTGACAGATAAGCATAATATTCATGTCCATTCCCATGTAACCATTTATTCTTTCTTTCACTTGACTCGAGTCTCGGGACCGAAGTTTCGTTCCCCATTGTCCACCATGTTGGGTAAACGTTCTCCCTTGCCTCATTGCCACGTGGAACTATTGGTGAGTTAATTCCTGGCTAATATTAACCCTTATAACCTTACCCTATATATAAATTTATTATGTGAGACCTTTGGATATAAATGAGCTTGTTTCAGTTTGAATTCAATTTAGATATGAAGGAGTTTTAATTTAGATTGATTTTATTTGATTCATTATAGCTTAGTAATATTTAACTTCCATTGATAGTTTACCGCATTGGTGCCCAGACCCGGGAATTAGCTACCAGTAAGGGATTTTTTAGGCAATGAGCAAGGGATTGGCCTAGGGATGCAGGAGCAAGGACCCCGGAGGGGTGGGGCTTGGTTATCTTCATGTACCTCTGGCGCCGGTACCTCAGAGAATTGCAATAATAGGGCATTCGTATGCCACTAGGCTAAGGGCAGCCGACAGAAGAGCTGAGTCGTATCGGGCGTCGGAGGGGGATAGGACATTCAAGCTGTCCTACTTCGGGGTACCTGGAGCCACCGTTGACATCCTGAAAGCCTCCCCACAGTGGGGGCAGGTGGTCCGTTATAAGCCACAGATGATCTTTTTGTTCTTGGGTGGCAACGATATACATCCCGATACCATGCCCCGCGAATTAGCCAACGCCATCAAAGAGGTGGCACTGGATCTGGAGCGTGAGTCCGGGGGGAGATGCAAGATTGTGGCAATAGAGAGCCGGACTAGGGTCCGAGGTTTGTCAGCGGAGGAATATCACGCTATTAAGAACTCTGTTAACCGCGCCCTGAGGTGTCGGCTAGTAGAGACGCGGCACCGCTTTGTGTCAATCACTCTCAGCACCCGGGACCTCGACCAGGATGGCGTCCACCTCGATTTGGATTCCAATCAAGTCCTGTATAATAAAATCGTAGGGCTAACGAAGCGTTGGTTAGAGAGGGACGCCGGGGTGATATCGTTGCGCCTGCCTAAGTCCTGCATCCCACCCATCATCTTCCCCCAATAATTTTCTTTTACATTTCAGACTTCCTGTGACATAATTATGACCTGACCTTACATTTTTTCTTGTTCAATATGACCCTTTAGTAAGTATTGGTATTTTGTGTACTATTATTTCTCCATAACATAGAAGTCCGCCGGTCAGCGTCTCTTAACTAGACTACTATTTTGCCGTTGTTTTTGTAACCTTTAGATACATAGCCTATAAGCTTACATGCAAAATGAGTAAACAGGAACAGACACCGTCGGGTGGGGTGCTGATCAAGGCCCCTAAAAATCAAAGGGCGGGACTTCGGGGAGTATTAAATAGGCTAATTGTAGACGTCAACACTTTCATCACTACTGTTGACCTAGTGGAATTGGAAGCTAGATTAGAAAACGTCCAGCCTACCCACGGTCGTATTATGGCTCTGAGTGAGGTGATTGTGGCAGGCATGACAGAGGAGGAAGAGATAGTTACAGAGTGTGATAATCACGCCCTCTATGATGAACCTGTCTTTAGAGTGAAGCACATATTACAGCAGGCTGTCGCAAGTAAGAAGGGAGGCAAGAATGAGGCCCATAGAAGGGCTGACCCAAAACACACTGTACACCTCCCAAAGATCAATCTTCCTACATTTGGGGGCAAATTGACTGAGTGATTAGATTTTTGGGACGTATTTCGGTCTACAGTTCATGAATCCTCTTTGGATAATGTCCGCAAGTTTCACTACCTGAAAGGACAAATGGAAGGAGAGCCCTTACATTTGATAGAGGGTTTTGCGGTAGTGGGTGATAGTTATCTTGAGGCAGTACAATTATTAAAGTCCACATACGGGGATCAAGAGCAGTTGAAGATGGCCCATGTCGTTGCCTTGTTAAAGCTCGCAGAACCACAGTATAAGGTTGAGGAGTTAGCAAATTTTAGGGCAAATATGGAGTGCCATACACGATCGCTAGACACCCTAGGGCTCACCACACAGGAAATAAGGGTCATTATCATACGTCAGAAGCTTCCTATGGCAATACTTGACAAGGTTAGATCATTTGATCTGGAGGAGTTCAAAACTCAGTTCAGTAAGGAAATTAGCACTCTACAGTTGAACAAAGGGAGAATGTATGTGTCGGGAGGGAGTGAGAATGTGGAGATGAGGGGAACTGTAAGCATGACAGTGGGGACTAAAAAAAAGAAAGAGGGTACGTATAAGAAACCTGCTCAGATTCTATGTAAGTTTTTTTTTTTTTTTTTTTTTTTAAGAGACAATGAACGGAGGAAGGAAAAACACAGATAAAACAAAAAGGTCCATGTGCCTAAAGGCATCCTCCATTCATAAAATGTTTGTAACAACTGGATTTAAACATTTGTAGATTGTAAGTTTGTGGAAAGCAATTCGAGGGAAGTGAATTCCAAAGAGTAGTAACTCTGGGGATAAATGAATTCTGATAAGCAGAAGTTCTGCATTGTGGAGGAGAAAGTGTAAATTCATGGGCGCTCTCAGCTGCCCTAGTTCTACGGGGAAAGATGTGGAGAGGCGGCACAATTGAAGCAAGTTCCTCGGAACAATTGCTGTGAAAATATCTGTAGAATAATGCAAGGGATGCAACGGTTCTTCGTATGGATAATGTAGGAAGGTCCTGTGTGATTGCAGGGTTATTGATTAATCTAATAGCTTTATTTTGAATTTTGTCCAACTGCCTCAATGCAACCACTCCACTTCCACCCCACAGAGGTGAACAGTAATCCATCTGAGAACGCACATGACTTTTATATATCACGGCCAACTGCTCGTCAGTGAAGAATTCTCGAACTCTGTACAGGAGTCCCAGTTTTTTAGAGGCATTCTTAGCAATGCTTCTAACATAATGTGTCCAGCTCAAGTTAGTAGTTAATGTTACACCGAGAATGTCAATACTAGGGGAAGTGGGAATATTTACATCATTAAAAAATATATGGGAGTCAGTGAGATTCTGTCGGTTAGAAAATTGAATGTACTTGGTTTTCTGTGCATTAAAGGAAACTAGATTCTTTTGTCCCCATCCATTAATTCTAGAAAGGTCCTGGTTCAGAGAAATTGCAGTGTTTATTTTTGAATTTATAAGATCGGGTTGGGTGAAAGAATTGGTAAATGTGAAGGAACTGTGGAGTGTTGAGTCATCTGCGTAGGAATGTATTGGATTATAAGTGGTAGATATGAGATCATTGATATGAATGAGGAACAAAATTGGGGCCAAAACTGATCCTTGGGGAACACCAGCATTTATTGAGTGAAATTGAGAATAAAGGCCATCTACCATTACACGTATTTTTCTGTTATGAAGATAAGAAGAAATTAGTGGAACTAATGATGCAAGGCCGTAGTGTGACATCTTCGACAATAAGGATTGATGCCAGACTCTATCAAATGCTTTTGATATATCCAGTGCTATTGTATGTGTTTCACCTTGTTGGTCTGTAGCTTGGTTGATTTGATGCGTAAGAAGGCAAAGCATGTCTGCAGTTGATCGACATCGTCTAAAACCATATTGCCTATCACTGATTAATTTATTATTCTCAAGATGCTTAATTATGTGATTATTTAATATAATTTCAAAGACTTTACCAAGAGTGGAAGTTATAGCTATTGGTCTGTAGTTTGATGGATCTGAAGAGGCACCTTTTTTAGGAACTGGATGAATGTTTGCTTCTTTCCAGGGTACTGGGAAGCATGAGGTATGAGTACACAGACGGAAAAATTTTGCCAATACAGGAGCGAGCACCAAGGAGCAATTCTTAAGTACTATTGGAGGAATTTCATCTGGACCAGGAGCCTTATCTACCGAGAGATTCTGCAAAATAGTTTTGACATGTCTGGTGTGGATCTTAAGTGAGGGAATTTCAGGCGAATTAAAATTAAGTACAGGGACATCTTGATTTATTTCATCTAAGGTTGAGTTAGTGGAGAAAATATCCGCAAGAAGGTTAGCTTTACCTCTTGGGTCACTTACAAGATTGCCAGTCGGAGATTTTAATGGTGGAATGGATGAAGCAGTAGTGAAGTTGGATTTAAATGAGTTAAGAGTAGACCAAAATATTTTGTTATCATTTGGATTATTTAGAAGTTTATTTGCCTGCTTGTGGAGAAAGTTTGATTTAGTTAGGTTTAATACAGTTTTGGCATGATTTCTGATGTTTCTAAAGTAATTAAAGGCTTCATGTGTTTTTGATCTTGTGTATGCATTGTAGGCTATTGCTTTTTGTTCAGTTACTCTAGCACAATTATGGTCAAACCATTTAGGTGAATTAGATCTTTTACTGTACTTTTGATGAGGAATAAAAGTTTCCATTCCAATTTTTACAAAATATTGTATGTGGCTCAAGGTGGAGTGTGCATCATTAGAAAAGAAAGAGGTCCAGGGAATATCAATAAAGAAACCTTGAAGACCCTCCCAGTCTGCCCTATCGTAATGCCATTTAGTCACCAAAACAGGTTCAGAGTGGGAAGGTGTGGTAGGTGATAGACAGGTGGCCTGTATCAGACAGTGATCAGAAGATCCAAGCGGGGACCTCACTGTAACATCATAATTTTCTGAATTGGTTGTTAAAAATAAGTCCAGTAGGTGGGAATTATGATTAGGATTATCTGGTACACGTGTGGGTTGGTTGACTAGTTGAGTGAGATTAAATCTATCTATCTATCTATCTATTGCCTGACGCCGTGATCCCCGAAGGGGTGGCCACGAACGAACCGCCCCCATGCACCTCTGTCCCCAGTCAGTCGACGCCCCTCCCCCCAACCAGCACCGCCTTCATTCATGTAGTTCCTCACTCCATCCTTCCACCTCATATTCGGTCTACCTCTCCCCCTCTGTCCCTCCACCTCGCTCTCGTACACCCTCTTAGTCATTCTCTCGCTTTCCATACGTTCCATATGGCCGAACCATCTCAAGTTGTTCCTTTTCACACTTTCCAGCACATCTACCTCCACACCACACCTCCTTCTTACTTCCTCATTAGTCTGTCTATCCCTCCATGTAATTCCGCACGCACTCCTTAAGTAATTCATTTCCACTGCTCTCACTCTTGGTCTGAGTCTCTCAACCAACGTCCATGCTTCGCTTCCGTAAGTCAGTGTCGGGATTACCACACTGTCATGCAAGGACTTCCTCACTTCCATACTGACCACCCTATTTCTTGTTACTGCTTTTAGCGTTCCTACAACCCTCTTCCCCTGTTGTACCCTCTCCCGCACCTCTTCATCCATAGTCCCATCTTTACTCAACACACTGCCCAGATACTTAAAAAAGTTGACGATCTCCATAGCCTGACCGTTCAGCTTCACCTCACACTCTGTGACTTCACCCCTTTCGAAGACCATAACCTTGCTCTTCCCCGTATTTACCTTCAAATTCCGTTTTTCGCACACTGTTCCAAACTCATTTACCAGACCCTGCAACTCCCATTCATTATCACTCATCAGAACTGTATCATCCGCAAACAGCAGTATAGGTAGCTTCCACTCAATTCCCTCTATTTTCAGCGATACACCAACATCCACTGCTCTTGATAGTATTTCTTTCATAACTCCATCCATATATACAGTAAACAACCACGGGGACATCACACACCCCTGTTTCAAACCAACATTCAGGTCAAAGAACTCGCTCTGCTCACTCTCCACACGTACTGCCGCCTTTGCACCCTCATACATGCTCTTCACTGCTTTCAGCAACTTGCCCTCTACTCCGTATATTCTAAGTACTTTCCACAAACCTTCTCTATCCACTCTGTCATAGGCCTTCTCCAATTCCATAAAGGCAACATACACCTTTTGTTTCTTCTCCAGATACTTCTCCACAACACAATTCAGGGTAAAAATCTGATCTACACATCCTCTTCCCTTCCTAAAGCCTCCCTGCTCGTCGCCTATCCATTTCTCCGTTCTCACTCTCACTCTCTCAATCACTACCCTACTGTATACTGAGATTAAATGAGTCTGCAAATAGCTCACATTCAAGACCAGCATCATCAGTCCTGGCTGAATGAGTGAGCCATTCAACATTATGGACATTAAAATCACCCAACACAGTGATTTCAGAAGAAGCATTTAAGTTGAGGACACTGAGTTGTGAGGACAGAGAATCAAAAAGACTTTGCTCTGGAGGAGTATTTGGGGAACGGTAGATGCAACATATGTATTTAAATTTACCAGCAGAAATTAATTTGTATATAGAATAATCAAAATAGGGACAATTGAAACTAGTAACCTCCTCCAGGGCAATTTCAGATTTTGCGAAGCAACATACACCTCCTTTAGGTCTGAAATTTTGGAGCAGTTGATAACCTGGAAAATTAAATCTAGACGTGTCAGATGTGGATGTTACTTGAGTCTCTGTCAAAAAAAGGAGAGTAGGGGATTCTGCTTGAAGAAATTGGTGTACAGAATTGATGTTAGAGTGAAGTCCCCTTATATTGCTAAAGAAAAAGCTGCACCGACGAGCAGCTTTGGGACGTTGCAATGCTCTTGACACAGTCGCATGATGACGACCAGGAGGGCCCTGTGTCAATGACCCAACCCTGCCGGGGGTGGATATCCGAGGGACCACCAGGTTTGCTCTTAACAATTGTACTGCCATGTTTATTGGGTAAGGTGTATGGTGTTACATGTATGATATGTAGTGGGAAGAGTAGTGTTTTATGGATAGAGGATAGCAATGTAGGGCAATGTCGTGAAGTTGGATGTGTAATGGTATGTTATATAAAGAGGGTTTTCCTGATACCCCTGATGTGTGAGGCAGAAAGATATGTATCCAGCTACCAAGGCCTGGGAGAGAAAATGGAATTCAGGCTATTCCCTGAGTCTCCCGAAACCTTGGCGGTAGTACTTCCCTGGGCGGGGCTGCCTACCCCTACTACCTATGTAACAACAAACATAAATGGAGTTTCTGTGTAAAATACCCAACAAATGAGACAAAACTAGCACAGGCGAAAAGATTGAAGCTATGTGTAGGTTGTCTAAGTAAGGAACATGGTAAGCAGGGACAATGTACTGCTACATACTTAAGGCCCTGTCGCCACTGCAAAGGACATCACTTTGATAAGTTGTGTCCTACAGCAGATAAAGTCAAAGACGTCAAACCAGAGGGTACTACAACTGTGACACTAGGTAGCATGCAAGATACCACTATCTTGCCCACAATACAGATTCCCATGGAAGGTAATGACAGTAACAAAGTTTGTCGGGTACTTCTAGATCAAGGGTCTCAACGTTCCTTTATAAAGAGGTCCGTCTTAGTGGGACTGAAGCACCGAATCGTAGGGGCTGAGACTCTTCGATTGCAGGGTTTCACAGGGGTTACTGACAAACAAGACTACGAGATAGCGGAGATTTCCTATTTCTACCGTAAAAAACGGTACTTTATGACATGTATCGTAGTAGACACCCTACCAGAATATATATCTGTAGGAGTGAAGAAAGTGGAACACGCATTACGTAGCAAAGGGGTTAACTTGTCAGATCCCATGGGAAACCTTTGTGAGGTGCATGTTCTACTTGGTGTGGATCATTATTATGATGTAGTATACCCTGGATTTAAAAAGATGTGTGGTGTAATTTTAATCCCCACTAAATTTTGATATTGCATGAGCGGAAAGGTGCATACTACACAGTCAAAGGTCCTGGTCGACACGGTCTCGATATATAGAGTCAATGTAACCGCGGAAGAGGAGTTGGGAAGGGAGGATTCCCAACCTAGTGACCCTACGATGGCTGCCGAGTTCGACCTGGAATGACTGTGGAGATTGGATCACATAGGCATTAATCCTATGTAGACTGATTATGACTCGGAAGTTGCGCTACAAAGGTTTGACGAGTCTGTGAGCTACTGTGCCTCAGACAAGCAATATAAAGTTAGTTTACCCTGGAAGAACAGTGAGATAAGCCTGCCTACCAACTATGGTTTGGCATTAGGTCGCTTGCTCGCATTGCAGCGGAAATTGTCTAACGAACCGAGCACACACCAGGCGTATGACGATGTATTTCGGAGTTATGAAGATAGGGGCTTTATTGAGAGAGTCGATGTCAAGGAACTGACTAAGAAGGGTAGGGTTCACTATCTGGCCCATCATGGGGTAAGAAAAGACAGCGTCACCACACCAATACGGGTGGTGTATGACTTCTCTGCCCATCAAGGTCAACAACCCCGTCTAAATGACTGCCTGTTGACAGGTCCGTCCATGGTGTCGGACCTGTCCCAACATCTATTGCGGTTTAGGCTGGGGAAGTACGCCTATACCAGTGACATCGAGGAAGCATTCTTCATGGTCAAGCTAAAGGAGGAAGATAGAGATGTTACCCGCTTTCTTTGGTTCAGCGACATTTGCGACTCTGAAAGTCCGGTCATAATATACCGTTTTCGGGTTGTACTCTTTGGGGCCACGTGTTCACAGTTTTTGTTAAATGCCACAATCAAAAAACATCTAGCTGATACTCATGAGGACACAAGTAAACTATCTCGCAGATTATATATAGACAATTTGCAGGGTTCTAGCGATAGTCAGGATGATTTGTTATATACATACTGGCAAGCACGCAGATTGGTTGCGGATGCACATCTATTTCTCCGCGAGTGGGTTACTAATAGTGAAGATCTTCAGAGTTTGATACAGGTGGACGGTACAGCATCTCATAACCAGGAAAAGTCCAGAAATTTGGGGATGATCTGGCAACCTAAACATGACATACTAACTTTTCAAACAAGGTCTTTTGCTCAGCAGACAGGAGCGCACACAAAAAGAAGTCTGTTGAGCAAAGTTGCGCAATTTTGTTATCCTTTCGGTCTAGCATTACCCGTTACCATAAGAGCTAGGATTCTAATGCAGAAAGTTTGGAGACGTAAAATAGGATGGGATGACAGTTTGCCCAAGGACCTGAATGACCAAAGGACATTGTTGTTGAATTAGTATGTCATCCTATGTACTAAACCTATACCTCGTATAGTGGCGGCGTTCGGTGACGTTACGTTACACACATTTTGTGATGCTAGCGCCACGGCATACAGGGTAGCCATATATGTTGTTACTTCATTTGGGGCACATTTAGTTACAGTCCGGGCCAAGGTAGCCCCGGTTAAAAAGGTAACTATCCCTAAAATGGAATTGACTGCCATGCTGCTATTAGCACGTCTGGTGCAGCATGTACGCGCAGCATACGAGAGCGAATTAAATATTGAAATCGTTCACGTTTGGTGTGATAGTCAGGTCGCACTCAACTGGATACATAGCAAGAAGTCTCAGCCAGTTTATGTGCGGAATGGGGTAGATGAGATTAGAGCCCTTTTGCCAGACGTTGCTTATCATTATGTAAATACAAAAGAAAACCCTAGTGATCTCATAACTAGGGGTATAACGGCTAGCCAGTTAGTGAAGTCCGACTTGTGGTGGCATGGTCCAAAGTGGCTGCTACATGAATGTGAATGGACGATTTGGCATGCTGTTGGTGAGGGACTTCTGCCACTGGAAACAGTGGCAGTTACAGCCCAACCAAATGAGCCACCGGGTCCAATCATAGAGTGGGCAAGATTCGGTGACTATAATAAACTAGTCAGAGTTGTCGCTTGGGTATTGCGATATGTATCCAATATCAAGCATAAAGTAACGGGCCAACTCTGCAACAGGGGTCACAACATTAATGCTCGTGAATTTAAAGCAGCTGAAGTAACTTTGATCAAATGGGTTCAAGTAGAAACCTTTTCCAATGAATTAGAATCCTTGCAAAGCTCGAATAAGACATTAATGCCTAATATAGTGCGTCAACTAAGGTTGCACCTAGACAATGGCCTCATCAGGTGTGAGGCTCGCCTGAAGTGGTCGGGTGTAACAGACGGCACAAACCGCCCTATACTTACGCCAACAAGACATCACCTTACTGATCTATTGATCATACGTGCACATAGGGAAGTAAAACACTACGGGGTATGTCATATTATATCAAATTTACGTCTCACATGGTGGATACCCAGAGTTCGACAAGTAGCTCGACGCGTAGTAAGAAAGTGGTAATATGCCAGAGACTATAAGGTAAACCATAATTATGCAACTGGAGCAGCTCCACCTCTACCTGAATGCCGTGTAAAGCACATAGAACCTTTCCAAGCTGTTGGGTTAGATTACACAGGGGCATTGAAGACGAGAGAGCATGAGAAGGTTTATATATTATTGTTTAGCTGTGCAACGTCTCGAGCGGTACACCTAGAACTATGTGATAATATGTCTAGCGAAGAATTTATGCTGGCATTTAGACAGTTTTGTGCCCGTCGTTCATTCCCTCAACTCATTCTTAGCGACAATGCTCCCACTTATGTCCAAGCATCAAAATATCTAAAGGATATGAGTAGTGATCCTACTATCATCACTTGTTTGGGAGAGAAGAAGTGCGAATGGAGGTTCATTCCAGTTAAGGCACCTTGGTTTGGTGGAATGTGGGAACGGTGTGTCGGCATAGTAAAGTCAGGACTCAAAGCGGTAGTAGGACGTGCTCTATTAAAGAAGAGTGAGTTGACGACAGTCCTCACAGAGATAGAGGCAGTCGTGAATGATCGCCCGCTTACGTATGTGTACACCGACCTGCAAGAACCACTACCATTAACGCCAGCTCACTTGCTATATGGAAAACCATTGACTACGTTTCCATCTGATTTCCAATCTATAGTAGAGTTAGAGGATCCCTCGTTGTACTCTGAGGTAGCGGTGTCTAAGAGATACCAGTATATATCAAGGATTATCGAGGATTTTAGGAAACGGTGGATTAGTGAATATCTGCTAGCATTGAGGAAAAGGAGTGTTACTCCCTCTGGTAGACCAACGGCACCTACTGTTGGTGAAGTTGTTTTAATTAAAGAAGATAGTCCTCGTTTATACTGGAAATTGGGCCGCGTGTTGGAGGTATACAAGGGGGCAGACTCTGTAGAGCGGGTGACGCTATTGAAGACAGCCACTGGAACTACTGTTCGTCCTATCGCACGTTTGTACGCTTTGGAGTTCGATTCCGCATTGCAATCTGATGCTCCACTTGTTATTGCTGGGTCCGAGGATTCTCAAAGTAACGACTCACCTCTTACTGATGGTGATCATTCTCAGACCGGGACGCATCCCAGACGCGCTGCTGCTGGCGCCGTCGACATGTGGCGTCAGAAGATAGCCTCTGGGCAACTTTTAGTTTAAGGTGGGGTTCAGGTATTTTTTTGTGGGGGGGAGTGTATCGTAAATACGATAGGCTATGACTCTTTTGTGATCCCGTATGTCTCTGTGATGTCACGGTCGCTCCTGCAGCCCGACGTAGAACGAGTAGATCGTATATTATAAGATTGTAAATAAGTTAAGTTATAAAAGGCCTAATATGCTATTAAGCAATATTGCCATGGTCTTATGTAGTATATATGAATTTATCGTATATATTAATATAATTTATCGTATAGAGCAACCTAGATGCGGTACGATAATTTGGGCTCCTGGCGTTTGCCAAGGCAGCAAGGTGTGCCTCTGAGGAAGAGAGAGCAGAGCCTTCACGAACACCGACCAGTTAACATCTATTTTCCGCCCTCAGTTGATCGCGCTTTTGTGCCTCTAATCACAATACACTGACAGCAATACAAACAGCTACACCATCACGGCGCTCTCATCGACGCCATGACTGACTGACAGATAAGCATAATATTCATGTCCATTCCCATGTAACCATTTATTCTTTCTTTCACTTGACTCGAGTCTCGGGACCGAAGTCTCGTTCCCCATTGTCCACCATATTGGGTAAAGGTTCCCCCTTGCCTCATTGCCACGTGGAACTATTGGTGAGTTAATTCCTGGCTAATATTAACCCTTATAACCTTACCCTATATATAAATTTATTATGTGAGACCTTTGGATATAAATTAGCTTGTTTCAGATTGAATTCAATTTAGATATGGAGTAGTTTTAATTTAGATTGATTTTATTTTATTCATTATAGCTTAGTAATATGAAACTTCCATTGATAGTTTACCACAGTGAAGAAGGGCTATGGATTAATCACCAGGGACGACAATAACACTGATATTTTTGTACACCACAAAAATATTAAGAAGAACAACCCCAGGAAATCTGTGCCCTCTCTACGTGACGGAGAGAGGGTAGAATTTCACACCAAGCAAGGGGCAAGAGGTCCTGACCTCTGGTCACAGGACCCAAAGGCAAATCAGTCAAGAGCTCACATCATGCCCGAGACTTGAAGGAAAAGCAGGCTATTATGAAAAAAGATGATAGACTAAAGAGCATGGACCTGCCTAATGATACATCAATTAAGATCGATATTATCATCAGGACGGCCGTGGCCCTTGCTGGAGGAAACAACTCCCTCCTCCAGCAATACCTACCTGCCCTCCTTCAGGCCAACAATCTACCAGGTATTCTTTTACCGGGAGGGTTGTTGGACAATGCCCAGAGGGGTCCTTCCAAACATAGACCCACTCAAAAGAGGTGCCTGAACATCACAGCACCTCTAAACAGGAAAAACTGTCCCCCTGAACCTGAACCTGAAGCAACTCCAGAAGCTGATCCTGTAGAAGCTACTGGAGGAGCTAGTGAAGAAACCAACTCAACTCCGACACCTGCAGCAGAAGAAGAAGAAGAGGCGATGGAGGAGACCCCTGCAGTCAACACCAACCCACCTGCAGAGCCTCCTTCAGCTTCTCCTTCAAAACCTGAAAAGAGCCTCCATGCCAATCATCGAGATCGAACCAGCAAGGCAGTTAGAGGAGAAGAAACCAGACATCCCCAAGACTCCTCAACAACTATTCGAGGAAGTCTGCTTACCACACCTGTCTAAAGACTACAACATGACCATGAGCTTTGCTTACAAGGAGTGCATCACACCTGAATACCACGGATTCCTGAGTTACTGCATGGAAAACTGGAAGAAGGAAGGCTGCAACTGCTATTTTCACACAAAAGGCAAATACAACTACGTCGAATGCAGCCTAACAGTGGAGCAAGCTCTGAAGCAAGGCTTCCCAGACCTCCCAAGGAAGTAAAACCACCACCACCACCCATCACCCTCACCAACACCTCATCACCAGCGGGCTATTAGTACGGGACTCCCAGTCGGGCCGGGAGGATAAATATATGGCCTTAAATTCCTTACCCGTACAATAGCCCACAGTTCCAGCCTCCCAGCTCTCGAGCCAGTGCCTCCCGGGTCGGGTCCAGCCATCTTCTTAGTGATGCCGATCCCCCAAACTCTGAAAAACCATCAGGCAGCTCCAGTTAGGCCTGGACTCTTTTTCTCCTGCTAAAATTCACTTCAGCCAACTAATTCTTGTCCTATCCCCACTTCCCCCTAACCCCCTTTCACTACTCAATTTGATTTGATTGAGAGTAAGCTAGGTAGGCAAGTCGAGGCACTGTGTCACAAATAAAAGTAAAGTAATGGTGTGTAATAGGGGAGAGCATAGGGTGAATCTAGATGTGAGGCTGGATGGGGAAATATTGGAACAAGTAGAGTGTTTTAAATATCTAGGAGGAACGATAAGCAGGAGTGGAGGTATGGAAGTGGAGGTAAAACAGAGAGTGTGTGAAGGAAGGAAGGTTTTCGGAGCAATGGGAAGTATGTGGAAGACGAGAAATCTCGGAGTGAAAGTAAAAAGTGCACTGTATCAAGGAATTGTTGTGCCAACAGTGATGTATGGGGCTGAGACATGGGCTCTGAAGAAAAAAGAGAAAAGAGGGCTGGATGTGATGGAGATGAGCTGCTTGAGGAGTATGTGTGGAGTTACTCGTAGAGACAGATTGAGGAATGAAGAGATACGTAGGAGAGTGGGGCAGCAGGAACATTTGTCAGCCAGAGTGGACAGAAGGGTGCTGAGCTGGTATGGTCATGTTGAACGAATGGGAGATGAAAGGCTTACAAAGAGAATATGTGAGTCAGGTACAAGGGGAGATAGAAGGGCAGGAAGACCCCCATTGAGATGGAGAGACTGTGTAAGAAAGGCTTTGGATGATAGAGGAATGACTATAGATCAGGCAGAGGAAGTGGTGGTGGACAGGAGTGAATGGAGAATGCTTGTGAATAGTTGAGTGAACACGTGGTCATTTGGAGTAAGGGGTCGGGCGCAAGTTCGACTAGATAATAGTCCATCAGGCGCCTGGCCCGGGGGGACGATTAATATGAAGGGTGTGCCTGGAAGTGTGGTGGGAGGGCTTGTGGCTTTGGCTCCGCTGCATGTCTGCCTGCCGAGATCGGAACCTCTCCGGGTGGTCAGGGGCTGGGGGAGTGCTGGAGCGACCTTGGTAACCCTGGTCTCTGGGTCTTCTCCTGGGTGACCTGGATGTGTGTGAGTTTGTGCTTTTTATCTGTGTTTATTTTTTGTTTTATGTTGTTTTTGTGTTTTCCCTGTTCTTGCTCTGTCTTGAGTCGGCTACCCCCAAAATGGGGATTGGGCCAGAGCATATAGATAGATAGATAGAAGAATATTAATATTTTTTCTTGAGGCAGTTTTAAGAGTATTCTTATACAGATACAACTAAACCATCATTACTATTATTTATCTATGCCCGTGCCCTGATTGAAAGTGAAATAAAAACCTGGGAATCCCAAACGTGTATTCTGTATCATTGGTATAGATTGAGGAGATTTATAATTGCATATTAATTGGAGTCAGTTGTGTTCCTGCTGAGTGTTATAGTTCGAAAAAGCTTTCCTAAGGAGGATAGATAGAACTGACTTAATCGGGCAAAAATTATTGCCCGGCATAACACCTATGTTTGTGTTTCTTGCTAAATTTCCAAGTGTTGAATGTAATGTTATGAATTTACCTATATTTTCGATACTTTGTAAACTTTGTTAGTTTACCAAACGATCGATCTTTCAAAATCAACATATTATATATATATGTGTGTGTGTGTGTATATATGTGTATGTGTGTGTGTGTGTGTGTGTCAGTGGGCTGGTGTATCCCTGGACCTGCCAGTCTAGTGTGGTAACATGTTTTACGTTATAAGCACATGATTTGCTTGCCTTTTCTCACTTCCACTGCTGGCAGCCTTTGCGGTGAAAAGGGAAGCCAAGTGTGTATTGTGATCCACTGCCAGTACATAGCCTCTCAATAACAAAGACTCCTGGTGTGCCTCCTTGTAGTAGTTCACATTAACTCAAGGCTATATCAGTATGGGATCTCGGAATGAAGGCCTTACTGCTGCTGGCCGAATCAATGACCCTACGTCCCTGATTGGCTCGGAGCCACCGTATCTCCCCACGTCTGTGATTGGTCACCCTACCCGATTTAGTTCAAATACATCATCCAACCATCCTCAGCATGTCTCTTCGTAGTTTAGAGGTAACTTCTAGGTCTTGTAACCTGTAGGTCTAGCGTTCGATTCCAGCTACCAGTAAATCTATCTATCTATCTATTCTATTGCCTGACGCCGTGATCCCCGAAGGTGTTGCCACGAACGACCAGCCCCCATGCACCTCTGTCCCCAGTCAGTCGATGCCCCTCCTCCTAACCAGCACCGCCTTCATCCATATACTCTCTCACTCCATACTTCCACCTCTTGTTCGGTCTACCTCTCCCTCTCTGTCCTTCCACCTCGCTCTCGTACACCCTCTTAGTCATTCTCTCGCTTTCCATATGTTTCATATGGCCGAACCATCTCAAGGTGTTCCTTTTCACACTTTCCAGCAAATCTACCTCCACACCACACCTCCTTCTTACTTCCTCATTCGTTTGTCTATCCGTAGGAGGTGAAGGCGTCGGGGCTTGACTCAACCTGCGTGCCTCCCCCACCTTCCTAATATAGTCACGCCTCCCGCTCTCCAGCGCTGTGATTGGCTGAGCCAGCCGCCTGCCCCCCCACGCGTCTTGAATGCTTCGTCGCTTCACCTCTACTCTTTTCTCTTCATAATATGATCCTGGAAGCTGGTTGCAAACGTCTTTTAGTGGCTTACGGGAGTATAGGGCTGGCACTGATATATTAGACCCTTGCAACCAGGGGAAACGGCCGATGAAGAGAGCGAGAGCGAGTTTAAAGGTGTGGCGATACATGTAGCCGGGCGCTCCGAAAATGGAGGCTTCTGATTGGTCAGCCGGGAAGGCGTGGCATGTTTATGACGTGAGCCCAAAGTGTCAAACTCACCTGATGAAGAGAGCAGGTAAAAGGGAGCTCGCTGATTGGTGAATGGCCTTTTTACTTCGAAATTAAGGCGAGCTTCTGATCGCCGTAATACCATTCCTCTGAAATCCCGGCCATCACTCTACTAATCTACCAGTCCACTATGCTCACAAATGCATCTGTGTAACTGGAGAGCTGGATTTTGGTTTCCAACTGCAGTTTTAGCCAATAGGACTTGCCCGTGTTGACTGAGGAGTTGCTTGAGTGCTTGGGTAGTATTTACTCTCTGTCTTTTCTCACCGACCAGGGCTATTAGTCGGCAGAGCCGGTACTGAGGGTCAGAGGGGAGAGGCATGGTGCCTTTCGACTGACAGGCACGCAGCCGCGGGGATCCTATTTATACCCTCGTCCGGGTACCTGATTGGTGGACGGCTAATTCTACCACTGCGGGTAATGGTTTCTGTGGGGCCCATGGGCTTAGATGCTTTGGCCGGATTTTTACCCAGAAAGTCAGTCATATGATTTTCCTTTGATTCATTGATTTAATTGAGGGAGAGCCGAGTGAGTTTCTATCTTCAAGAAATACGTCTGTCTCTTTTCCCTCTGTTTGGAAACATTCTTCCTCACTACTTAGAGTCTTGTTGAAATATCTCGGGAGATCTGAAACTTCGCTGTCGGGGACCGTAGATTCTTCCTCATTGGTATGTTCACAGTAATCTCTTTCCCCACTTGCCATAGTCTCTTCGTCTCCCCCATTCCCCTCTTGACCGAACTCAGGGAAACTCTCGTTTGGCTTGCGACTAACAGACCATCAGAACGGAGAGTCCTCGGTATAATTCCTTCTCGGATTAGAACCTTTAGCATTAGGTCGAGCTGAGTAAGTACTAGAATCACCAGCCCCAAATCATATCTCTTCCTCACTTTCTTCCTCACTACTCCACTTGCAGTGGCAGTAAAATACCTTCGTACCGTTTGGTATGACGAATGTGGGTAGTCGACACAATACCTCCATGATGCAAGTACAACACCTGATGTGGCCCGTTTACCTCCACAACCTTGAAGGGACCCTCGTACATCTCTTCCAGCTTACCAGCTCGGGTGGGATCATGTCTCTTTACCAGAATATATTCCCCCCGGTAATATGGATTATTTAGAGTAAGTTTCTTGGTCTGTTGCTGTGTAATACGGTCATGGACTTGCTGCCGTCGCTCACCTTGTTCCCTCAAATATTGTTCTGGTTGGGAATATTTGGTGGAATGAATGGGGTAGGGTAGTAATCGTTCTTGAGGCAGTTTTGGCGTGATTCCAAAAATAATCTCATAGGGAGAATACCCAGCAGTTCTACAAACAGTGGTGTTTATCCCCCAGATAATCTCTGGCAGAAGTTCAGGGCCAACCTCGGACCACTTCTTCCCCTTGTGAGCTCAGACTAGCCTGTACACAATTCGCTAACACCCTATGGTTTCTTTCACAGACCGCATTCCCCTGGGGATAATACGGGGAGGTGTGTTGGATCTGGTAGCCCAAGGTATCTCCCAAGTGTTGCCAGATTTTGTTATTAAATTCTTTTCCTGTATCACTCAAAATGCATCCAGGGGTGCCATATACAAAAATGACCTTCTCCAAGATGACCCTAGCCACAGTTTCAGCTTTCTTGTCCAGAATGGCACAAGCAACCGTATATTTGGAAAAGACGTCGACACAGGTTAGAATGTACCTTTTGTTCGTCTGTCTGGGTAGAGGTTCCATAATGTCCACAGATAACTTTTCCCACGGTTTACCGGCCGTAATGTGTCCGGGCGACTGCTTAGGTCCCCGTCCATCTTTGCTTCTTTGACATCCCAAACAATTTTGGATAACTTCTTTGACAATTTTGTCGGCTCTCGAGGTCCAGTATCTTTCGTTAAATTGCTTCAAAACTCTAGACTGACCTAAATGAGCCGCCCTTCCCTCTTGTCCGTGGAGAATTTGGATCATGTGTTTAGCCTCCAGATAATCTAATACTACCCTGTCTTTGGAATCACTCCACGCTCCCTCAGAGAATTTTACTTTGTCGCCATACATAGGGTCCTTCTGTTCCTTGTTAGGTTGAGTGTGTTGGACGGGTGGTACCGGTTGTCGAGATAGGCCATCAGCGTTACTGTGTAATTTACCTGGTCGATGTCTAACTTCAAAGGAGTATTCCTTCAGGATCCCCTTCCACCTAACAAACAATCCGTCTTCCGTGTTCATCTTCCGGAGCCATTGCAAACTATTTCCTTTCACCTATGCATAGCCTCCGATACCGCAGTTGGGATATTGTACATGCTAAGATTGGTATGCAGGATTCGAAACTGCATAATAAATCGTAGGCTTGTGCAGTATTTTGTAACTGTGTTCGTGGTGCAGTGCATAGTGTGATAATTTTCGGTATGAGCATCCTGGGTTCGAATCCCCAGACTGCCACATGTGGTTGTTAATTTCATAAATTGATTTTAGGAGTAGAGTTGGTTGGTGGAGAGAACATAAAAATTCATTAGGGTTCAGTAGTAGTTTATCGAGAGGCCTTCCCCAGGGTTAAGTGCCCCATTAATTACTATTTCCTTTCACCTATGCATAGCCTCCGATAGCACAGTTGGGATATTGTACATGCTAAGATTGGTATGCACGATTCGAAACTGCATAATAAATCGTAGGCTTGTGCAGTTCTCTTTAACTGTCTTCGTGGTGCAGTGCATAGTGTGTTGATTTTCGGTGTGAGCATCCTGGGTTCGAATTCCCGGACTGCCACATGTGATTGTTAATTTCATTAATCGATTTTAGGAGTAGAGTTGGTTGGTGGAGAGAACATAAAAATTCATTAAGGTTCAGTAGTAGTTTATCGAGAGGCCTTCCCCAGGGTTAAGTGCCCCATTAATTACTATTTCCTTTCACCTATGCATAGCCTCCGATAGCACAGTTGGGATATTGTACATGCTAAGATTGGTATGCAGGATTCGAAACTGCATAATAAATCGTAGGCTTGTGCAGTAATCTTTAACTGTCTTCGTGGTGCAGTGTATAGTGTGTTGATTTTCGGTGTGAGCATCCTGGGTTCGAATCCTCGGACTGCCACATATGGTTGTTAATATCATTAATCGATTTTAGGAGTAGAGTTGGTTGGTGTAGAGAACATAATAACTTCGAAATGAACCCCGGCTAAATATGGACGGATATATTGTACAGCCCACACTAGAGCTAGGCATTCCTTTTTAGTAACGCTGTAATTCTTCTCGCCCTTATTCAGCGTCCGGCTAGCGCACGCTACTATGCCTTCTTTTCCGTCCACTTTCTGGGCCAATACGACCCCGAGCCCTTCATCAGAAGCATCGGTGTATAGTTGAAACGGCTTGGTAAAATATGGATGACAAACTATGGGGTTGGAAGTTAATTTTTGTTTCAGTTGATCAAAAGCTATCTGACAATCCTGATCCCAGTCAAACCTCCTCCCCTTTTCCAGTCTCTTAGTCATGGGGCGAGCAATTTTTTAGAAGTTGGGTATGAACCTCTGATAATAGGATGCCATTCCCAGAAATGCTCGGATCTCTTTGACAGAGGAAGGTGGTAAAATTTCTGCAATAGATTTTACTTTATGTGGGTCTGGTTGGATACCTTTCTTTGAAACTACATGCCCTAGGTATGCCACCTCGCGGGCCCCTAATTGGCATTTGGAAGGCATCAATTTAAGTCCCGCCCCCTGATTCTCTCTAATACTTCTGTAGTCAAATGATATCTTCCTCCCAACTAGTTGAAACAATTATTATATCATCCAGATAAGCTAAGCAGGTTCTCCAGGTTAATCCCCTCAGTACTTCGTCCATGACTCTAGTGAAACTGGCTGGTCCATTACAAACTCCGAAGGGCAAGACCGTGAATTGATAGAGTTTGCCTTCGCTGGTGGCAAATGCGGTTTTCTCCTGGTCTTCTGACCTAACCGGTACTTGCCAGTATCCACTTTGTAGGTCTAGGGTAGAAAACCATGTTGACCCATTTAGTGATTCTAGCGAGTCATCAATATGAGGTAGGGGTTGCGCATCTTTGATGGTGACATAATTTAAATTTCTATAATCTACACAGAACCGAGTGGACCCATCTTTCTTTTTTACCAGGACTATTGGAGATGACCACGGACTGTAGCAGTCTACTACTATTCCTTGCTCGATCATCTCCTCTACTTGTTCCTTTTCCTTTTGTCTCATAATGGGATTTTTTCGCCTATAAGGTTTTCTAATAGGGGGCCCTTGACTATGTATCTCGTGGGTGTGTCGGTTCGGTCCGATCCGTGGTCCCCTTCATTTTGAGCAAACACGTCTTGGCAAGTCCAGAGCAATTCATGTAAGGTAGTGGCTTGATCTGACGTTAATTGTTTCGGGATCTCAGGTAAGTTAACTGGTCCGTTAGTTCTAACAGTGGTGGGTTGTGCGGGTGTAACTTGTCCTAACAGTTTCCCTTTTTGATAACTAATCGTGTCATCGCCAAAGTTAGCTAGAACTAATTTCCTCTGATTGGTAGTAATAAAGGTGGGAGATATTCTCACTTTTTTTGTTTTAAAAAGACCTCCGTCTACGTATTGTGAAAAACCTGTTATCCACTACTTCCTCACCTTTTATTAATATCAATTCCCCTCTGGTCCTCTGCATCCACACCTTGAATTGGTGGCCAGACTGTATTATATGCTGGATCTCACATTTCATGTACTAGATTAAGGTTGAAGATAGTCATTGTCTTTTTGGGAGATTGTATTGCTCAGACTGTCTCCATCAATCACTAATGTTTCTACAGGGTTAAATAATGCTAGACTAGGGATCAGGTACCTTGCTGTTGGTGTTTTCAATGTGTGTAGGCTACTTTTGAGCTACACAACACTACGGATTCTGTGGGTTACCTGGGTCGATCTTTTGTCTGTGTACCTTGAAGTTTAGACTGTGTAGTGCGTGAGGGCTGCTTGCCTAATCCACCCAACACTGTTCTAACTCTATTTGCTTTTACTTTTGAGGGTCGCCAGGAGGATACTCGATACTTGTGATCGAGAATCCTCAAGAGACCACCCCTTCATATTAACGTAATCAGGCCGCACAGACCCAAGGTCCACACTAGGCTAGGAGCTGCCTTGCTCCACCAGAATTCTGTACCTTTGCGCATCCCAGCTAGACTTTATTAACCTGGGTAGACATTAGCTGGATTAGATCATATACTCTTTTATGCATACCCATTATTTTTACACAAGCATTTTGAGGTCTAGGTTGCTGTAGAGAGACAACCAGCATAGACCGGTTTTGTTAATAGGAGTACTACTTTTTCGTGGCGAGCATTATTACAGTTGCACCGCTTATAATATTCTTGTGTCCAATAACATTATATGTCCAGCCTTTTTGTGTATTTAGCCTACACGTGCATTGTCCTGCCTCCTGCTATTTTGTGGTTCCATTTCCGATACGTTCTTCTTAGTAGCATCCGACATTATTCAGAAGATTTCTTGTTCGGTGCTTGAGGACTTTACAACACTTTCTTTCATAAAGGAGTGACAGATATTATTGATTAAAGTAACGTTAAGTAAACCTTCTTCTTGTTTGCATTAGATCACTCTTGTGATTTGATTAAGTTAACTATCTTTTCCTTGTGTACCATAACTAAGCAACCATATGTTATAGGTAATAGGCTGTTTCAGAGAACATCAGCCTATAGTAGAAGCACATAGATACTGAGAGTTAAGATACCCCGCTATCGCAGATATAACTCTGGAGGGTATATGTGTTCTTTTTTCGACGGGATTATATATCAGTGGTTGGTCCTAGCGTTTCCGTTGTTGCATTTATGCCAGTCTAGTCCAATGTATAAGAGCCACTGATTTATACGAGACCCGATCGTAACAATGTAGCCGGGCGCTCCGAAAATGGAGGCTTCTGATTGGTCGGCCGGGAAGGCATGGCATGTTTATGACGTGAGCCCAAAGTGTCAAACTCAGCTGATGAAGAGAGCAGGTAAAAGGGAGCGCGCTGATTGGTGGATGACCTTTTTACTTTAAAGACAATGATAAATCATAAAACTCAATATATATACCTATACTTACAAATAAACCAATATACATAATCATATAATTTATACAGTCAGGTCTCTATATGTTATTTATGCATCAAATGTCTGTGTCTCTCTATCTAATGCATCTATCTACTTTACACATACTGTATATATAACTCTGTCTTATTAGAAGTAATTTATTTTAATTTTGTATTAATTTCTAATGGGATGGAATTGAAAAATATAATATCCTTCCAGCAAACAAATAATAAAATGAAAAAGAGAGTCAATACAAAGTTATCCTTTGTCGTTTTAGAAACTTAAGTCCGTCTCATATAATATTATGTTCGCATTTTTATCGATCGATCGCATGGACCTAGCAACTGTCTGTCTATCTATCTATCAAATACATCTATCTATCTATCAAATACATCTATCTATCTATCAAATACATCTATCTATCTATCAAATACATCTATCTATCTATCAAATACATCTATCTATCTATCAAATACATCTATCTATCTATCAAATACATCTATCTATTTCCCTTATACATTAAGGTAACTATGTCATATTTGGTATTTTTGTAATCTATGAATAGTTTCTAATTCGATGGAATTGAAAACATATAATGTCTTTCAAGCACATAGATAAAAAATAAATAACAAAGAGTCAACTAAATATTTTCCTCATATTCTCCAGATAGACGGTGTGAGCCTTTTATTTATTTATTTTGTTATTCATATATTTTGTTTATTTGTTTTTTGTGAATGTTATATTTTCACCTTGTAAGTGTCTAAACAAAATGATGAAGAAAATGTTTTAACATGTTTTTAATTTATATTTTGGTCATTGTTGCTGATTATGAGTGGTTGGACTTTTTTTATTTATTTCCATCATATCTGGCATATACTGTATATTATGTCAGGGGCACAATATGAAACGTATGGGAAGCGAAAGAATGACTAGAGGGTGCATGAGAGTGAGGTGGAAGGACAGCGAGAGAGAGTAAACCGAAAGAGAGGTGGTAGGATGGAGTGAAGAAGTATATGGATGAAGGCGGTGCTAGTTGGCAGGAGGGGCGTCGACTGACTGGGGACAGAGGTGCATGGGGGCGTTTCGTTCATGGCCACCCCTTCGGGGATCATGCCGTCAGTTAGACAATGGGAGGCATTACCGGCATAACGCAATGTTACAGCTCTCAGTGACTCTCATTGACTCATGTCGTACTCGCAGTACCTCGTGTCATACTCTTAGTAACTTGTAGTGAATCGTATCTACTCCTAATCCGAAAATTACCGTTAAATTCAAATTTTCAACCCCTCGCAGGTCACTCGCGGCCCACTCGTGGTGACTCGTTGTGACTCTTAGTTACTCTTAGTGGACTCTATTACACTCGTGGTGACTCGTTGTGACTCTTAGTGGACTCTATTGCACTCGTGGTGATTCGTGGTGCCTCTTGTTGACTTGTGAAAAATTGCTCACTCGGGCTCATTTTTGCCCGAGTTACCACGAGTTAACACTCGTGGTGACTCTAGCTCACTCTCGTGAATTTGTGAACCATGCTTAAATCACTGAAACAGCATATGTTAGGTGCATAATACATTTCCACTACATGTTTTATGTGATCAATCAAATATTCTCGGCTCATTGGGTTCCAGCTTTCGTAATTAATGTATCTCATGTTCTTTGCTTTTATTGCAAGGATTGTTTGTTGAATATGGGAAAAAGGATGATAAAATTCAGAGAGAAAGAAAACGAAATGGAGAGAGAGAGTGTGTGTGTGTGTGTGTGATAGAAGATAGCTTAGAACATCATAAATATATCTCCGAAATATACAATTCCGACCAAAAGTCTCTCGATTCGGCTTGCAGCATTTGGTATGAAAGAGGGATTGAGATTAGTTGATAGAACACTATAGATATTGTCTTAATTTATTGAACTAAATTACATATATATGTATTATATATATATATATATATATATATATATATATATATATATATATATATATATATATATATAATAATTATATATATCTATTGTCACTCCCAAATGAGTTTTGTAGCCTGTCATTTGTGAGTGAGTTACAATTGCATAGACCTTTGTTATATTGAGGGAGCTTTGGCAGAGGCTAGTCGCGTGATATCCCTCTTATCTGTCTTTCTTACCTCGTTGCTAGCAGGAAGGCGCCTGTAGTCTGTGCTGCCATTTTGATAGCAATATAATTAGTTAGTTTATTTAGCCTTGGTACAATTGTTTCGTTATCATAAGTTTACACAATGTCTTAGATTAGATTTAGATTTTAAAAAGTGTATTATCATAAAGTACATCAATATTACAAACATATCATATAGTACTTCATACAAAAGATCTATATACCCTATGACAACAGGGAGCTGATGCCATCCGGCATATATGTCCCCTTTAAATTTATTACACTAATTCAAATTAGTCATCAAAAAAGTCATCAAGAATGTGCTAAACAAAAATAAAAAAGTGCTAAAAAAGAAAAAGAACCTAACTACAAAAAAAAAGAAAAACAAAATCCGTCAAGTTTAATAATCTGTTCACACTCAACACTACCTTAAAGATTATTTATTTCCCCATTCATCAAATATTGTTTAATCTTTCTTTTGAATATGTAGAGACTACAGTTTAAATTTATCTTATCCATTATATTATTCCATATTAAAACTCCTTTGTGCCTAAATGTGTTTTTCAATACATTTGTTCTGGCAATGGGAACATGTAACTTATGTCTCTGCCTGGTCAAATGCTGATGTATAGTATTATTTAATGTGAACATATCTTTAAAGAAGCCTGGAGTAAGACCTTTCATAATTTTAAACATAAGTTTAGGCACTGCAAAAACATCTATCTATCTATCTATCTATATGCTCAGGCCCAATCCCCATTTTGGGGGTAGCCGACTCAAGACAGAGCAAGAACAGGGAAAAAAAAAAAAAAAAAAAAAAAACATGCAAAAAAATAAACATCTTTAAATGGTAATAGTTTTAATGATTTACATATTGGGGCAGTATGTGCTCTATAGTGGGCTGATTTAATTATTCTTACTGTTCTTTTCTGTAGAGTTATGATGGGTTTGATATTACATTCACTCGCATTACCCTAAACTTCTACCCCATAAGTAATATAGCGGTATACAAAAGAATTATACATAGTTAATAATGTGGATATATTCAGCAGTTGTCTAGCTTTACATATGATCCCTATGCCCTTTAGATACTTTATTTTTTAAATATTTAACATGTTCAATCTAAGATAGTTTTTCATCTATAATTACCCCCAAGAACTTAGAATGTTCAGCTTTCTTTAAAGGGTTACTGTTAATACAGATACTTAAATTAGTTTTCACTTGTTTTCCCTTCACCGTGAACACCATAATAGTGAGTTTTATCTACATTCAAAGAGAGTTTATTGGCAATGGTCCACTCCACAAGCTTTTTCATCTCCACATTCATCATATCTATGACCTTATCAACATTATCCCCTTCTAAGAATATGTTAGTATCATCTGCAAATAATATTGGGAATATATTTGGAGATACATTCGCTATATCATTCACATATATTAAATACAACAAGGGACCTAAAACAGCCTTGAGGAAAACCACATTTTACATATACCTTGAAAGAATTGTCACCGTTATAATTTACATATTGTACCCTATTAGCTAAATAACTTTCTAACCATTTCTGAGCAACCCCCCTGACCCCATAAAAATTTAACTTTTTTAACAAAATGTCATGGTCTACAGTATCGAAAGCTTTGCTAAAATCCAAAAATAACCCTACTACATGTTTACCTGAATCTAGAGCTTCTGAGATTGTATCAATTAACATTATTAAAGCTAAATTAGTATTATATCCCTTCCTAAACCCAAAATGGAAATCGTAAAGTAATTTATATTTGTTAAAAAATGACATCAATCTAGTATACATAATTGTTTAAAACACTTTTGAGAAAAGGGATAATATTGATACAGGACGATAATTGTTAACAAGTGAAGCATCATTATTTTTATATAAAGGTATTACTTTAGCAATTTTGAGTTCATTAGGGAAAATGCCTTCAGTCATAGACATGTTAACTAGAGTTGTTAGTGTGTCGATGAAATAGGGGAAAGTCTCTTTAATAACCTTGGAGCTTATACCATCCCACCCTGGACTTTTTTTCTTTAGCTTAGTAATCATATTGTTTTCACTTCATCGCAAGTAGCTGGCCTTTGTTACGACCGGGCACTCAGGTACACTAGGGCTCTTACACAGGACTCGACTATGGCTCGTTGCCACAACGGAAAACACACGATCCCAACCCCAGAGTACTGCCAGCCGAACAAAAAACGCCACTACCCTCCAGAGTTCTATCTGCTATAACGGGGTATACAAGAACTCGGTACTAGCGTTTCACACAACAGACTAATAACAAGACGGGAGTTATCTAGTCTGGTCAACAATCAAACAAAGAAGAAAGTACTACAACACTAAAGAATAGTGTTGGCCGAAGCCGAAGTAATCCACCCTTGAACTAAGAACTTAAGAAGTCCTCCACCCTCTACTTCGGATCGGCACTATTACGTTACGTTAAACAATAGTCCTCGAGCATCAAGCAAGGAATCTTCTGATAAGTTAGATGCTTCTCGAATACTCATAAGAAGTAAGTATCGGATTTTGAACAGCAATTTAATGAATAACTCACTGGTAATTAAAGGCTTTAAATTGACATAAGAAGAATTATAAGAATAAGCAATAGGATATGGCAAACATTAAGAAGAAGTACTCCGACACTGCGCTGGCAATAGCCTACTAAGATTGTGCTCGTGGGCCACTAATCTCTGAAGTAGCTAAGCGTGCCACACATGAAATCAATAGTGCTTAAACAATAATATACATAAGGAGAAGCTTCAATACTATGCTGTATCTGCTGGTCGAGCAAAGTCTAGCTGGGATATCTAAGGTTAAGAGACAATGGCTGAGCAAGCGGCTCGTAGCCTAGCGAGGTCCTTAAGACTGTGCGGCCAAATTACGGTAATTGACGGGATGCTCTCTTGAGAGATCCAGATCACTAGTATCTGGTTCTCTCCTGGCGATCCTCTCAAAGTCAAGCAAATGAGATAGCACAGTGTTGGGTGGCACAGGCAAAAGCCCTCACTCGCAACACAGTGCTAAACTCCCACGGTACACAGTCAGAAAGACCACCTAGGCGTTCCACGTCTCCGTTGCAGTTGTACTGGTTCAACCGCAACCTAGTACTCATAGGAAATCACAACTCAGACACCCTATCCCAGTCTAGCATTGCCTAAACCAGCAGAAAACAGGAACATGAATAATCGCACACAGGGAAATGCATATACGAGTGCAACAAACATCAATCAATCCTATTCTAGTTAACCCTTCCAAAAATAGGCTATCTAACAGGCACTTATCTCGTGAGAACTCAAGCGATAATACTTTGGCTGACTAAATCTGCACCAAAGGGGTCATTGGTTAAAAAGGGACGAGAAGAGAAGAAAATAGGCTGTTCAGAGAGTAGAGAAAGTTCACATCAGTCGGAAGAATATCGATAGTTGCAAGGGATATGAGAGGTCGCTTTGCCTGATGAGTTCTGAAGCATGGTGGCAAAAACCTCTCTTTTTATACTCGGCCCTCTAGCGGCATATCTCAAACTACTTAAGGACCGCCCACTGGCAATCATGACGTCATATACTCTCTCAATCTGGGATTGACAAAGAACTTCCCACGCGCTGAAAGGGAGGAAGGGAGGGGGAAGGAGGGAATTAGGCCTACCGGCCCGCGTGGCGTACTCACTGATCCCCGTTACGTAACTCTCTCTCTCATCATTGAATATAAGTCCCACACACAATACTTATATCTAATGATATAAAATAGAACTCGTTGACTTAGAAGAAAACAAAATACATAATGATAATACTTATAGTACAACGGTTCACATAAACTGAGTTAGGAAACTCTACACAGACTACAGCCAAAGTTCCTGCCCTGACGATCCTAGCGAGAGTGGGGCCTGACTGGGGTTCTGTACAGCATGCTCATACTCGACATGCGTCACACCTCCCCCAAGATTTTACTTGCTCAACCCTGAGCTAAAATCTGATATACAGAACCCCATCAAACCCCTCACACCCAGCGACCGCATGGCACTAAAACAACGCTGAGTTTATCACTAAAACACATCTTATAAAAAAAAAATTCACATTTCATAAACTCCTCCCAACAATAGTAAAAGACACAATATCATGCTCCCAGAGCGAGCTTACAGCAGCTCAGCCGTTTGATAGTTCGTGGACTACTCAAACCTTATAGGCTATGACAAACTTATACAATTATCTTCATCAAAAAGAAAGAGTTTTTATATGATTTTTATATTTTAATATGTTTTTTTCCGGCTGCACTATAAGGGCAGCCTATTTTCTTCTATACCAAACGCTCAACAATCCTGCTTTACGACCCAATACGCTGGGCTACAACCGCGAGCCAACAAGCACCAAGCGCAAAATACTACTCAAACCAAAGCAGGAGGCTACCCGTGTGTCAATTTACCCAGGATCATATACCCCTGAACGACCACATGCAACCTCGTTGTCACAACCGGCAATATGGCTTATGTCCAGGTTATATACCAATAACCTTAGCGACCACCTGGTCAGCCTCATATTCCGATTGTGAAACTGGTCCAAGATCTCGAGAGGGTAATGATCTGGGTAAACTACACCGACCGGACCATAGGCTGGAACATAGATCTCGAAATGCCCCAGCGCATCATCGTCCTTTTCACTTTCATTCATCAGGCTCTGACACGTTGCTGGTGCATTCTTAAGTCCGTCAGGCACAACATTGCACTGGTAGGTACTCCCGTCCACAACAAAACCACATACCTCTTTAGCACGCTCGGACAAAGTTACAAGCAACGACCACTCACGACATTCCTTATCCCTCAGATCCTTCGTCCACACGTAATCCAGCTCTGCTTGCACCATAGGCTGTCGAGCAGGATTTATACGGCAGGGAATTAAACTGAGCCTTGCACTATCTCCAGCCTGCATGTCGGATTCTACCCCGTACCTCAGGCCTGGAGAAGCAACAAACATGCGAAAGTACTGCCATAGCCTAATAAACAACTGCCTTGCACTGTCTCCACGAACAACATGCCTAGTGCCCTCCCACAACCCAGCCGAGACCGCAGCTTCTAACCTGTAGTCTCCCTCCTTCTCCACCTTCGTCCCTAGAACAGCCAGGTCATGAGAGGGACAATCAGTACCACCCGTGCAGTCACTCCCACAGTTCATTATTGCTAAGGCTTCCCCGCCGATACCGTACATGCGCACCCCCGCATTCCTTGTGACGACATCTGCCTGCGCAGCATCACCGCTTTCAGCGACATGGCCAGATACAGTCGGTCTATGGTAGGGCTTTTGCATTAGACTAGAGCAGCATTGGGAGGCTATGCGACGACCGGGCACTGCGATACCACAGCCGACCTTACCAATCTGCTCAATGTCCTCCTTTTGACCACCACCCTTGGCAGCCATGGGTCGACCCTGACCTGGCAACCATGCCAAAGCCTCGTCGCCCACCTTAAACCACCGAAACAACGAGGCTAACGGTCTTTTAACAGTCACATGACCTGCCGGCGGAACATCTCGCACCGCCCGAGTTGTGAGACTCAGGGGCTCGGCACGACCAGTGGGGTATGAACCGAGCTGGTGCTGGAGTGCTGCACACTGCTGCTCAGGCAGGTGCTCTAGCACTTCCACAGCCACCAGACTCGTGTCCCCCGCCCACTGCTTCGCCGAGACATGACAATCCCTACTCTCCTCCACCTGTGCCCTACTGCCCCCCTCTCCTTCTCCACCTTGGCCGCGGCAGACCAACGCAGGGACAGTAGGCTGCGCAGGTGGTTGCCTCACAAACTCCTCCACCAGGTTCACATGACATGCTTCCCCGTCCTCGTGTTTAATCTCGACAGCACCATTACCACACTTCTGAACTTCCGGATCCTCCAACTGAGCAACCCTTTTTTCTCTCTGTGTGTAACGTTGCTGCCTCTGAGTCTCTTCCGGCCCTACCTCCTCACTAGCTGTGACAGGTCCTGGGGCCTCTCCAGACTCTAACATAGGTGCTAATACTGAATCACCCAGGAGAGCCGCCGAGTCAAAACTCTTAAAACCAACTCCAGCTTTAGCCTCCTCCTGTTGATCGTTCCTCTGCTGGTCTGAAGACGGAGGACTAGGCTGTGACACTTTAGCTGCCCGAGCTCGGGTGACAGCACACGCCATGGGTTCTGCCTGGCACCGCTCGACACACTCTTGCTCTTCCCTACTCACGTCGGCCGTCCTCTCGGCAACGACTAAGGGTAGAACCTCAGAAGCGGGCATTGCAAAGTCGTTGCCGAGAAGAAGGTCGACGCCCTCCACTGGCAGTTTCTCCACAATCCCGACATCCAATTCACGTGTCACACCATCCACCTCCAACTCCAACCGCACCAGCGGGTATGACCGAGTTGCATTAATACCCTGCACCACTACCACCCGAGCCGCATTTATAGGGTAGCCAGTCAAGTTATTCATCAGAGTCTGGGAAGCACCTGTATCACGCAAGACCTCTACTCCATGCTTGCGCCCCGCCCACATCACGCAACCCCGTCCTCTATGGTCGCAAAAAACATCCTGAGCAGGGTTCGAGCCTCTCAGGTGTTTCTGCATTGGCTGTGCCTCAGCCTCTGACGAACTGCCCCGGGCAAACTCAGAAGACTTCGGAGACACACCAATGTTGCAGGCCAAAGACACAGCTGCTGTAGGTGGTTTGCTAGGACAGACTCTTGCAAAGTGCCCCTTTTCATGACAAAGATAACACTCCAACTCCCCTCTGGGCTTCCCTTGGTACTGGGAAGGGCCCGGCCCCTTCTTAAATGGGACGGTGTTAGTCTTGTGGTCAGTCTTGGTATCATAGCTCTTGTACTTGTTTGCATAATGTATATCACTAACTCGGGGGGGTGGGGTGTCACGCCCCTTGTTACCTGCCTCACTACGCTGGGCAGACCCGCACCCACGAATTAATGATAGCCGGAGGTCAGCCATCTCAGCTGCCTCCTGTAGAGTTTTAGGGTTCTTTTCTTTAATAGTTAAAGTCATATCTGCACCAGTACACTTATAAAACTGCTCGAGCAGAAACAGCTCAGTCAACTGTTCGGCCGTCTCAGCTTTCTCAGAACGTGTCCAGTTAGCAAGTGCATCTTTTAAGTCCCGGGCATGTTCAAGAAAGGTCGCCTCCCTAGTCTTCGTAACACCCCGAAACTTCAATCGATATGTTTCTGGTTGCAACTCGTATGCCCGTAGGACAGCTCTCTTCAATACTGGGTAGTCAATGCAAGACTCTAAAGGCAGTGCATCATAAGCCTTCAGACCCTTACCCGTAAGTCTTGAGGAGACTAGAGCTGCCCACTTCTCTTCAGGCCAATTATGCTCCCTACACTTCTTCTCAAAACGATTAAAAAATTCTGTGACTTCAGTTTCACTAAATGCCGGCACCAATTTGACTAAGTGAGACAAGGACTGTTCTCTTACTTGGCCCTCACGGCCCATCCGAATCCCTGTCGACTCTGCACGAGTCTTATCTAAATCTATTTGAGCACAATATTTCTCTGAGTCGTACCTAAGCTCAGCCTCGTGCCTCCTCGTCTCATTCTCCTGCCTTCTAGACTCAGCCTCAATCTCATGCCTCCTAGTCTCATTCTCCATCTCCTGCCTCCTAGACTCATTCTCCATCTCCTGCTTCCTAGCCTCATTCTCCATTTTAGCAAGCTCGAGTTTAAATATCATCTCAGGAGACAGGCCGGAAGAGGGAGCTGCCACTACTGAAGGAGGGGGGGCAAGAACTGGGGAACCACCATACGCACCGCCCGAGGGCACTCCAATCTTCCAATGCTCATCCCTCTGTGGGAGAGTGCTAACCTCCGGCAACTGAGTGGACGGCACTGTGGGAGTCGAGTGAGAGGGGATCTGGGGAGGAACCCCCCCAAACGCCCTCTCCTCCGAAACCCCATGTCGCCCACGCAACACCCAGGAAATCAGCTCCCCCTTGGACATCCCTACTACATTGGATTTGCCCAAAACCTTGGCTATCAGGTGCAAGCCATAAACATTCACCCCAGTCAGCCTCTCCTCCGTCACGTGGTACTGCTTACTCACAAAAAGTCTAGCATCCTCCTCACTAGTTACTAACGGCACCTCCTCACTTAGCATCTCTCGCTCCTCGTCAGTACTAGGGCCCGACATACTGAAGTTCACCAAAAAATTCTCGAGACAAAAGTGTTAAACTCCCTTATGTAAGCACTAATTACTAAATTAACTGGAGTCTCTTAAATGCTCTCCTAATTGCCTTACAAAAAAAAAATATTCTTCAATATGTACGCTAAAGTACCAACAAACAAATGTTGTACAACTCTGCAAAAAATTATACTGTTCACAAAATCCTAAGCAAGGTCGCCATTTGTTACGACCGGGCACTCAGGTACACTAGGGCTCTTACACAGGACTCGACTATGGCTCGTTGCCACAACGGAAAACACACGATCCCAACCCCAGAGTACTGCCAGCCGAACAAAAAACGCCACTACCCTCCAGAGTTCTATCTGCTATAATGGGGTATACAAGAACTCGGTACTAGCGTTTCACACAACAGACTAATAACAAGACGGGAGTTATCTAGTCTGGTCAACAATCAAACAAAGAAGAAAGTACTACAACACTAAAGAATAGTGTTGGCCGAAGCCGAAGTAATCCACCCTTGAACTAAGAACTTAAGAAGTCCTCCACCCTCTACTTCGGATCGGCACTATTACGTTACGTTAAACAATAGTCCTCGAGCATCAAGCAAGGA
Organism: Lithodes maja; assembly: GCA_037953745.1. NCBI lineage: Eukaryota > Metazoa > Arthropoda > Malacostraca > Decapoda > Lithodidae > Lithodes > Lithodes maja. The sequence goes on along the minus strand of JBAKBP010001824.1, from coordinate 20,602 downwards.
ATCTTCTGATAAGTTAGATGCTTCTCGAATACTCATAAGAAGTAAGTATCGGATTTTGAACAGCAATTTAATGAATAACTCACTGGTAATTAAAGGCTTTAAATTGACATAAGAAGAATTATAAGAATAAGCAATAGGATATGGCAAACATTAAGAAGAAGTACTCCGACACTGCGCTGGCAATAGCCTACTAAGATTGTGCTCGTGGGCCACTAATCTCTGAAGTAGCTAAGCGTGCCACACATGAAATCAATAGTGCTTAAACAATAATATACATAAGGAGAAGCTTCAATACTATGCTGTATCTGCTGGTCGAGCAAAGTCTAGCTGGGATATCTAAGGTTAAGAGACAATGGCTGAGCAAGCGGCTCGTAGCCTAGCGAGGTCCTTAAGACTGTGCGGCCAAATTACGGTAATTGACGGGATGCTCTCTTGAGAGATCCAGATCACTAGTATCTGGTTCTCTCCTGGCGATCCTCTCAAAGTCAAGCAAATGAGATAGCACAGTGTTGGGTGGCACAGGCAAAAGCCCTCACTCGCAACACAGTGCTAAACTCCCACGGTACACAGTCAGAAAGACCACCTAGGCGTTCCACGTCTCCGTTGCAGTTGTACTGGTTCAACCGCAACCTAGTACTCATAGGAAATCACAACTCAGACACCCTATCCCAGTCTAGCATTGCCTAAACCAGCAGAAAACAGGAACATGAATAATCGCACACAGGGAAATGCATATACGAGTGCAACAAACATCAATCAATCCTATTCTAGTTAACCCTTCCAAAAATAGGCTATCTAACAGGCACTTATCTCGTGAGAACTCAAGCGATAATACTTTGGCTGACTAAATCTGCACCAAAGGGGTCATTGGTTAAAAAGGGACGAGAAGAGAAGAAAATAGGCTGTTCAGAGAGTAGAGAAAGTTCACATCAGTCGGAAGAATATCGATAGTTGCAAGGGATATGAGAGGTCGCTTTGCCTGATGAGTTCTGAAGCATGGTGGCAAAAACCTCTCTTTTTATACTCGGCCCTCTAGCGGCATATCTCAAACTACTTAAGGACCGCCCACTGGCAATCATGACGTCATATACTCTCTCAATCTGGGATTGACAAAGAACTTCCCACGCGCTGAAAGGGAGGAAGGGAGGGGGAAGGAGGGAATTAGGCCTACCGGCCCGCGTGGCGTACTCACTGATCCCCGTTACGTAACTCTCTCTCTCATCATTGAATATAAGTCCCACACACAATACTTATATCTAATGATATAAAATAGAACTCGTTGACTTAGAAGAAAACAAAATACATAATGATAATACTTATAGTACAACGGTTCACATAAACTGAGTTAGGAAACTCTACACAGACTACAGCCAAAGTTCCTGCCCTGACGATCCTAGCGAGAGTGGGGCCTGACTGGGCGTTCTGTACAGCATGCTCATACTCGACATGCGTCACACCTTAAAAATATTGTATTTGGATTAGCGGTAGGCATACATTATGAGAATGTTTTCTGTATATTTGGTAATGACTGGCTTATTTTGATACAAATATTTAGATACAAATCATTAAAAGTATTGGCAATAAGTTTAGCATCGCTTACCTTATTTCCATTTATATTTAAATCAGTTGTTTTCTTAGATTTTGCATTTTTATTGATTACTTCTCTAAGTAGTTCCCATGATTTCTTTATATTGCCCGTATATTGTTTGAACAGATCATCATAATTTTCCCTTTCTGTTCTTAATAATTTGTTCAAATTTTTGTTATATGCTTGATACGCCTTTTTATTTTCCTCTGTTGTAAACTTTATGGACTTAATATACAATTTATTTTTAACTTTAATAGACTCTTTAAGACCTGAGGTAAGCCAACACTTCCGGTTCCGATATGATAGTTTTACCTTACGGAGAGGAAAACACTCTTCATAAGTTTACCTTACGGAGAGGAAAACACTCTTCATAAGTTTACCTTACGGAGAGGAAAACACTCTTCATAAGTTTACCTTACGGAGAGGAAAACACTCTTCATAAGTTTACCTTACGGAGAGGAAAACACTCTTCATAAGTTTACCTTACGGAGAGGAAAACACTCTTCATAAGTTTACCTTACGGAGAGGAAAACACTCTTCATAAGTTTACCTTACGGAGAGGAAAACACTCTTCATAAGTTTAGTAAATGCTGAATGAAAGTTAGAGAATGCACTCTCAATCACCTTCAATAATGTTCGACCAATCAGTTTGCAATAATCTCTCTTTGAACTTTTGCACATTAATTTCATTAATTAACCTCCTAATAATAAACTCAGGACATTTCTTCATTTGTTTAGCTCTTAAAATACAAAATATAGGAAAATGGTCAGACTCGTCTGTATACAAAATTCCACTAATTAGATCATTATTGTGAACATCATTACAAAATATGTTATCAATTATTGTAGCTGAATTACCTTTTACTCTGGTGGGTTAATTAATCAGTGGCATATAAGAATATGATAAAAGGGTTTCAATAAAGTCTGACATTAATCTATGCGTATTGCTGTTTAGCAAATTAAAATTAAAGTCATCCATAAGGTACACAGTCTTGTTTTCCCTATTCAAGGTATTAACAACTTCACACATGATTTCCAAAAACTTCTCAATATTTGACTCAGGGGGTCTGTATATACAGCCAATCACCATATTCCTATTACAACCAATTATTTCTTTGTCTACCTCTATAAACACAGATTCCACTGAGCTACATAACACATCAATATCTACTCTAGGTTTGTATTTAATACTACTTTTAATGAAAATAGAAACACCTCCACCTTTTTAGCCTTTCTATATTGATGTTCATGTACGTACCCTGCTATACAATACCTATCAACATTATACTCGTTAAACCAGGTCTCTGTAAGGCCTATTATATCAAATGTTGTGTTATGTTTTACTTGATTACTTTTGAAGTGTTAATGAGAGAACGACTGCCTAGTATAATTGTGCAGTCTGGTGACGCTTGAAGCTCTCACCTCTCTCCTGAGAAGGTTCCCACGGCCCCATTCTTACTCGAGTGACGGACCCCTTGCAGAGTACACATGTTGTGGAGTCTGTCCCAGGCTTGCTTCAATGTTTCCCTAGATACTGCATAATTATGTTTTCCTTGTTCCTCATTGCGTAGTAGCAGAGCAAGTCTGGGAGTCATTTAAACCATAAAATATTGTTCTATCTTTATTATTTTGCATACAGGAGTTTTCTGCATTTGTTAACTAGAAATACTGCATCTTCTTATCTCGCAATCTTAAGTATAAGCTTCATACCTTTTTTCTCTTCCATTATTCTGCTGCATTGTTTATTGTTGATATATGTGTGTATTCCTTATTATTGAAGTTGGTATTCACAGTGGTTTGGGGTTTGCTATGAGTAGCCTGCCACAACCTACTGGAATACCAACTATTGTGTTTCATGTGTTAGAATAGTGCTCAGACTTTCCCCATGTTTCTGCTTCATATTATTCCTAATTTCTAAGCGATTGGGCATACTATGAAGTGTCTGGGAGTCTGGCAGTGTTATGTTTCCTCAGTTATGTGCAGTCTAGAATAGAAGTACCCTTAAATACTATACGCATTATCTACCAGACTCGGGGACAATAGATATTTTTGTGTCTCCTTGTTGCTGCCTTAATAGAGCCAAAAGGAAGATAACCATTTTTCGTAGAGAACCTGCGTGTCTTGGTGTTTGAGTCAGATATTAAGAGCGTGTTTGTTGCAGGGTAGTACGGTGCTGTGGGCCAGGCTAGTTAAGCATCTGGGTGTCCCGTCTCCCCTCGTAACTATATATACAGTATATATATATATATATATATATATATATATATATATATATATATATATATATATATTATATATATATATATATATATATATATATATATATATATATATATATATATATATATTATATACCGGCATATATATATATATATATATATATATATATATATATATATATATATATATATATATAATAGCGATTTAGACCTACATAATTGTGTTTGTCACGATTAAGTATAATGTATGGTATGCAAGTAATTGATATAAACTATTGGTGATTAGCTTCGTCGTAAACGAGTTACCATCACCATTATAGCGGTAATTTGTGTATCGAGTTTAACCCTTTCAATCACAAGACAAATATATATATATAAATTTATATATACATAGTATATATATATATATATATATATATATATATATATATATATACTGTATATATACTGTATATATATATATATATATAATATATATATATATATATATATATATATATACCAGTAGTAGGTTGGCCGCTAGGGTATCGGATCTTCAGAATAAATAAGATGACGAGAGCAAACATCAACTCCATTTTCATTGTTTATTAATTAAGCTTTGACAATATTTCGAACAACTCTGTTCATCATCAGGTGAAACACCAACGATCCTAGAAAACAAACATGATATCTGTTAAAACTTTGTATTTAATATATGGATCTATTTAAACAAGTTTAATGTGACAATTCTACATAATTCTTTACTTAAAACTGCTAGACTATAAGTTAATAAGGGGCTAGACCGGAGGGGAGGCTTTTTGCGATCCTTTAAGTATAGTCTGCTGGTGCGAGTCCCGTGGACCCGCACGACTTTACTAGGATACCCGTGGGAGTCTGGGGGCATTTTCTTGTCTGTGTGCCTGTGTGTCTAGTGTTGTGTTGTGTGAGGGCCCTTGCCTAGTCCACTCAGCACTACGCTAGCACGTCTTGCGTTTGTTTTAGGGTCGCCAGGAGAGAGTCAGATATGGGATCTGAGTCTCTCAAGAGAGCACCCTTTCAATAAGAGTAATTTGGCGCACAGACTTGGGAACGTCCCTAGGCTAGAGCAGGTGGCTCAGCCCGGGTATCCGAAGCCTATATCCTTCCGGCTAGACCTCTGCCACCTGGCAGATTAACAGCTAGGGGTTTATTATCTCTGTATGCTTGTTATTGTGCCACAGTTTACCGTTTTTGTGAGCATTGTGAGTCAGGGTGTGGCTTAGAGACTCTGTCCGAACAGGCTTGCCTGACTAAGAGTGAGAAGCACACCTGTATGTGGTTATGTTGCGAGTTGCTGCCTTTATTTAATTATACCTATGCCATTATACACTGTAGGTCCTATCACTAGTATTTATTCCTGCTTATGAGTTAAGAGTTCTCTAAATCCGTAACGTACTTTCTTTGCTAAGCATCAGAGACTACAGTAGCCGCATGCAGTTTAGAAACCCGCATCTTGTCTACCTGTACGATGTTTTGAGGACTGTTTGCTTTCACCTTCTTTCACGCAGGGGTGATTAGTTGTATTAATTAACATAACGTAACGTTAAATGTACTTTCTTCTAGTTTGTTATTAAATTGTTTCTGCAATTTAATTCCGTTATCTATCTTTTCCTTGAAGCTTTAAGTCAACTTAATTGTGTGATCTTTTATATAGCCTGCTTGACTATCAGCAGTCTATAGTGCGTGCACCCTGTAACCGAGTCATAGGATACCTTGTTGTCCAGGCAGGACTCTTGACGGTTTAGGGTGGTTTGTTGCCTGGGTTTATAGATAAGGGTTGGATCTAGCGTTTTCCGTTGTTGCTTGTTGCCGCATACCTAGTCCAATAGAAAGAGCCCAGTGTTTATATATCCCAGGACGTAACAAATGGCGACCTTGCATAGGATTTACTGAACAGAGGAATATAGTGGTCATTTGTTTTGAGATTCCTTATGATTAGAGGAATAAAGTGGACATAGAGTTTTTTGTTTGAGCAACCAATATAACACATTAAAAGACTTTAAATAACATTAGTATATACATACTTGCATAGGAGATAAGGCACATTCTATAACCGTGATAATTACTGCAGTACACAAGCATGTCTAATACATCAGAACACAGTGATAGGTCAGGTCACGATACGGGCTCGGAGGGAGAAAGACCTGTGGAGTGGCTATAGTCGATAGCGAGGAGGGTGCTAGAAGATGTTTAGAGGTGCCCCTTACGGCTGCCAGGGTGTTGAAGCTGAATAAGTATGGCTTAAAGTGTGTGGCAGGTCTTCAGGGTCACCAGGGTTTAAGTGGCATGAGGAAAGATCAGCTGAGGACTTTGATATTGGGTTTAGAAGGGAGAGACCTGGGTGGAGAGGCGACTGGGGGCCCGGGTCCCCAGCCCCCCCTCCACTCTACCCCCACATCAAACGTCAGGGTGCCTGAATTTAGTACATACCCCCAAGTTGATGGTCAATGGCAGCGTGGAATTCAATCACAGGGACCCTCCCCGTTAAATGCACCTTCCCCTCCTCAAGGGTTGACTCCAGATTTGTTGTTTCGGCTTGAGATGGCCAAGGTTGAGGCCGCTAGAGCTCAGGTTGAGGCCGCCGAAAGACAGGTTAGTGTGCAGGCTGAGGTTGCTAGAGCTCAGGTTGAGGCTACCGAAAGACAGGCTAGTGTGCAGGCTGAGGCTGCAGAGAGAACAGCTATACGAGAGGCTGAACTGCAGGCAGAGTCTACTAGGTATCGGGCTGACAGGGAGCTGGAGAGATCTCGAGTGGAGGTAACAGGGCGAAATATTGGGGGAGGTAACAGACATCGGGACCAATCATTGTCGCACCTGCTTAAACTAGTTCCTGTGTTCGATGAATTATGTGTGACTGAGTTTTTTATGCGATTTGAGAAGAAGTGTCAGGAACACCATTGGCCTCAGGAATAGTGGGCAGCATTAGTTTCATCAAGACTCCTAGGAAAGGGGCTAAAAGTGTATGATGCACTACCTTTAGAGTCCTGTGTAGTTTATGATGAGCTAAAGAAGGCTGTGCTACGGGCCTATGAGTTACAACCAGAAACTTACCGCTTGAAGTTTCGGGTGTTACTAAGGGCAAGGATAGTACCTTCCTAGAACACGCCCGGGACTTGTCTGATGCACTACGACATTGGCTGCGTTCTGAGAGGGCAGCTACTTTTGAGGAGTTGAGTGAGCTGGTTCTCTTGGAGCAGTTCTTTAAGTGCACAGGCGGGGACTTAACATTAAATATAAAGGAAAAAATCCTAGAACTCTCCAGGAGGCAGCAGAAATGGCTGACCGCCGACTGTCATTAATTCGAGGGTGCGGAGCAGCAACTAGGAGTGAGTCGGGTGCAAAGGATCGTACCCCTCCCCCTCCCAAGAATTTTGATACACATAAATACACAAAACCATGTAGCACTGACAATAAAACTGAACATAAAGCAATTACCGTCCCGTATAAGAAGTCTAATGGTACCTCCCACTCCCCAGGGAAACAATAGAGTAAAGAGTGCTTTGCATGTCACAAGGAGGGTCACTTTGCAAATGCTTGTCCGAACAAGCCACCAAACAAGGTTGTGTCATTGGCCCGCAGCATAGGGGTGTCGCCTATATCTTCTGAGTTTGCCAAGGGTAGTTCGTCAGAGGTTGGGACACAGCCTGTGTTAAAGAGTCCGGAAGGCTCGAACCCTGTCCGCGACGTCTTTGGGGGTCATAGAGGGCATGGTTCTGTGAGGTGGGCTGGCGAAAGGCGAGGAGTTAAGCTATTGCGTGATACTGGGGCTTCTCAGACCTTGTTAAAGAACTTTACTAGTAGACCGATTAACGCTGCTCGGGTGGTGGTAGTTCAGGGGATCAATGCTACGAAGTCCTACCCGCTGGTGCGGATGGAGCTGGAGGTGGGTGGTGTGGCGAAGGAGCTGGATGTAGGAATTGTAGAGGACTTGCCTGTTGGGGGTGTCGACCTCCTCCTCGGCAACGACTTTGCGGTGCCTGCTTCTAAGGTTTCACCCTTGGTCGTTGCCGAGAAGGCGGCCGACGTTAGTAGGGAGGAACAGGAGTGGGTTGAGAAGTGTAGCGTACAAACCATGGCGTGTGTTGTGGCGCGTTCTCAGACATCTAGAGCCTTGCAGCCACCACCTCAGTCTATCATACCGTGGAGGAAAGGTCACAAGAAAACGGGAAGTGTTGGTCAATTGGAGAGTTTTGAGCCGGCAGTGTTTCTTGGTGACTCATTATTGGCACCAATGTTAGAGCCCGCTAGTGCAGGTGCAGGGCAGGAAGAGACTCTGCGACAGCATCGTTATGCGCAGCGTGAGGAAAGGATGGCTCAGCGGGACATTGGAGGTGGAAATAAATTATTTAAGATGAACTTGGATAATCTCGCACCTGCTGATATATGTTCCTTGCAGCTGGAAGATCCTGAAGTCAGGGAGTGTGGTAATGGTGCTGTCGAACTGGAGAGCGATGGGGATGCGCAGCCTGGTGATTTGTTCTTGTCCGAGGGGATCTTGTATCGGAGACATCAGGATCCCAAGAAAAAGTGGGATGGCGGGTCAGGATTAGTGGACCAGTTAGTAGTACCGAGGGTGTGCCGTGAGAGCTTATTGAGATTAGCTCATGATGTGCCTTTGGCAGGGCACCTGGGGCCACGTAAGACGGAGGCAGCTCTGAGCAAGCTTTTCTGGTGGCCTGGGTTAAAGGCGAGTGTCGTGTCATGGGTGTCACAGTGTCACACTTGTCAAGTTGTTGGGAAACCCAATCGGGTCATCCTGAGAGCCCCGTTACAACCCATCCCTGTCATTGGGCCGCCCTTCAGCAAAGTAGTTATCGATATGGTTGGCCCATTGCCCCCCACTAGTGCCGGCAATAAATGTTTACTAACTGTAATGGATGTAGCAACACGGTATCCAGATGCTTACCCCATGCGCAACGGGATGGCTAAGACTGTTGTCAAAAACCTACTTGTCTATTTCTCTCATTATGGCTACCCTCAGGAGATCCAGTCTGATCAGGGATCCAATTTTACTTCTGCTCTGTTTAAGCAGACCATGCAGCAACATGGGATAGTGTCTGTGGTGTCATCTGCCTACCATCCCGAGAGTCAGGGAGTTTTGGAAAGGTGGCACTCGACTCTCAAGAGTATGTTGCGGTGTTCTATCTATCTATCTATTGCCTGACGCCGTGATCCCCGAAGGGGTGGCCACGAACGAACCGCCCCCATGCACCTCTGTCCCCAGTCAGTCGACGCCCCTCCCCCCAACCAGCACCGCCTTCATTCATGTAGTTCCTCACTCCATCCTTCCACCTCATATTCGGTCTACCTCTCCCCCTCTGTCCCTCCACCTCGCTCTCGTACACCCTCTTAGTCATTCAGGTGTTGCGGTGTTATTGCATGGAAAATGGGAAGGACTGGGATCTAGGTCTCCCATACATTTTATTTGCTGCGAGAGAAGTACCTGGGGAGAGCTTGGGATTTAGCCCGAACGAGTTGGTTTTTGGACAAAGGGTCAGGGGGCCCCTCCACATAGTCAAGGAGATCTGGGAGGGAGTCACAAAGCCATGCTCGCTTCTAAAGTATGTAGTTGAAAGCCGTGAGAGAATGCTAAAGAGCTTGGAGGTAGCAGGTCGGAATCTTAAGAGTTCACAAGCCCAGATGAAGGACAGATACTACCAGAAGGTGAAGCTGAGGGAGTTTGAAGTAGATCAGGAGGTACTGATACTACTGCCTCTGGTGGGACACCCCTTGTCTGCCAAGTATTCTGGTCCGTATCGGGTTGTAAGGAAGGTTTCTGATCTCGACTATTTAGTAGCTACTCCTAATCGTAAGAAAAAGAACCAACTTTGCCATGTAAATCTGATGAAAGAGTATTTGAGGCGCCCCTCCGAGCCTCTCACTGTCCCGGTGCTGATCTGCAGCGATCGTGGTGGAGAAGGAGGAAGGGACAGTCAAGCTGCGGGGGAGGATAATTGGGATTGTCATGTTTCCGCGGATCAGTGGGCGGGGAATTCTAGACAAGTGGCTCACGAGTTGATATTGCACCTGCCTGAGGAACAGCGTGTAGCTGTGCAGCACTTGTTTGATTCAAACCCAGCTGTTTTCGCGGAGCATCCTGGCCTCACTACTCAAGCGGTGCACGATGTCGATGTTGGGGACCACCCGCCCTTTAAATCAGTGCGATACCGTGTTCCCCCTATTAAATTACCAGCACTTAGGGAAGAGCTGGATTATATGCTGAAACGTGGGCTGATTTCTGAGGGTGCAGTAAGGTGGACTTCCCCCGTCACACTGCAGCCCAAACCAGATGGCAAGGTGCGGTTTTGTATAGATTTCCGCAGGTTGAATGGTTTAACCCCCACAAATGCCTACCCTCTCCCTCGCATGGACGACAGTGTGGATTAGATAGGAAAAGCCAAGTTCCTCACTAAGATAGACCTTGTTAAGGGTTATTGGCAAGTGCCCTTGTCTGAGCGAGCGCGAGAGGTGTGTGGGTTTGTGGTGGACGGTGCCACATATCGTTGCCATGTTATGCCATACGGGCTGAAAAATGCTCCTGCAACGTTTCAGAAATTAATGAACGACATTGTAGCCGACATTCCCAACTGTACGGTGTACCTAGATGATGTCATAATATACGACGATGATTTTAACAGTCACTGTGCTCACATCGGACAGCTTTTTAACCCGGGAGCTGCGGGGAGACTCTTAAGAGTTCCCCCGGCGGACTGCGGGAAGACTCTTGAGAGTAAGTAAAATAAAAAATCAACTTTTGACATCGAATTTTTTTTTTTTTTTTTTTTTTTTTATTTTATTTTTTTTTTTTGGCCCCTGGGCCATGCAAAATCTCAGTCCTCTACCTCCCCTCCTTCCCCACTTTCCTCCTCTCCTTCAGTTATCACCTATTTTCCCTATTATTCCCTTATTCTGAGGTATATTTTCGTGCTAACATTAGCGAGTTGCAAGCAGGGTGTTGTCATCACTGATGGCAAGCGAGTGCAAGAGAGAGAGAGAGAGTATCGATCGATCGACTGTGTCTCAGTGGCCTTGGGGGAAATTGGCGGGAAAGCAGTTTGCCTCACCCATACATTATACAACTCGCGGGCTATATCTCCGATTTTGACCATCCAAACGCTGTTTTCACTCGTTTTATTGTTGTTTCAGGTTAATACCTTTATAATCAACCCATAATAGGCGCATATGGATAATTATTAATGCTATTAATGGTACAATGAATATTTTAGTGACGGAAACACCTCAAATACGTCAGCACAGGGGGACGTTTTCAATTACCCCCATGCGCACTTGTTAGGTTAATAAACTGAATAAAGCAGGTTTGGTGGTAAACCTGGGTAAGTGCGATTTTGTCAAAGCCACAGTTTTGTACCTGGGGTTCGAGGTGGGGATGGGTCAGGTGTGCCCTCCACAGACAAAGATCAAAGCCATCGATCAGTTTCCCCAGCCTACGACTAAGAAACAAATCATGCGGTTTCTAGGTATGATAGGCTATTATCGTCGCTTCATCAAAGGCTATTCGACTGTACTTGCACCTTTAACTGACTTATTATCTAAGGACAAGAAGTTCCGGTGGTCTCCTGAGTGTGCAGAGGCGTTTTCCTTGGTGAAACACCTGTTATGTACCCACCCCATACTCAGGGCCCCGGACTTCAGCAGACCTTTTCAGCTGGCGACTGATGCCAGTGGCGTAGGGGCTGGGGCTGTCTTGTTACAGACATATGATGAAGGTATCGAACATCCAGTGAGTTTTTACAGTAAAAAATTCAATAGTGCACAAAGGAATTACTCTGTAATTGAAAAAGAACTCCTGGCGATAGTGCTGGCGCTCAGGCACTTCGATGTATATGTTCCTGCTTTCGGACCAGTCGTAGTGGTTTATACCGATCATCACCCTCTGAAATTCTTGAATCAGTTTCATAACCGGAATATGAGGCTGACCTGGTGGTCACTCATGCTTCAGGAGTATAATCTGGACATACGCCATATTGCCGGTTCTGATAACGTGATAGCGGATTGTCTATCAAGGGTGGATGATGTTGGGGTTAGACTGCCATAGGATTGAAGGTTGAGTGTGGAGGAAAATAGGCTGTCACTGTAGTTCAGCCGAAAAAAACAAATTAAAAAAGCAAAAACCTTATAAAAACTCTTTATTTTTTATAAGGTGTAGAATTTTGTATAAGATGTTGTAGCAGTATCTAAGTTGAATGTTTTCGCTTATTGTTGCTAAGTTAGTTGAACTTGCTCGGTGGAGTGCAACAGCCTTTATTTTTTGTATATATAGTGCCTTGTGTCGCAACAGTGTGTGGTACTATGAGAAGCTTTCTGTTAGATATGAAGAACTTAGTCAAGGGTCTTATATCTTGGGGGGGGGGTGTGACGCTTCTGCATAGTAGCCACGTGCGGGCGCGCGTCAGCTGCCCAGTCGGCTGGCAGCCGGCCGGCCGGCTTTTCCTTAGTATAAATCCTACGACAACGTAACAAATGTCTGGGATATTCTTATGTTGTTTCACAGCTTGTAGCTGCCCTTATTCTTAACCAACGCATCTTAGTATATTTTATTCTCGATAGTTGATTGTTTCATTATAATATATAAGATGTAAGTCTAGTGAGGGCAGGAGGAGACGAGCGGGAGAGAGAGACCGGCTTGGGACGTTGCTTCGCTTGCCAGCTTGGGACGAGCCTGAAGCGTTGCCACATGCATTCGATTGCAACGTTAGGCTTAGTTTTGACTCACGCACGGGGTAGAGGATTTTGACCCGGCAACTGTGTTGAGTGTTGCCAAGCATGGGATGTATTCTGCATGCCTAGGGCGGGGTCCAGACAGATTCAAGACTTAGAGCTCACCTCACTGTCGTACCCTTCGGACCCCCTTGATATCTATCCCTCTCAACCCCACTTAGAAACTTTCTCTCTTACTTTGTATACCTTCTTTCCACTACTTCACCAATCTATTTAATTATCCCATCCCCTTGATAGACCTTATGTCTATTATTGTATTAACGACGAGCTCTCAGATATCTAGATAGGATTTGGGCCTTATGCAGAGACGTAATTGTTAATGAGACCTAGGAAGCTTTTTTGTTGTCTCATATTTGGTGGTTTCATGCTTGCTAGTGTGTTCTTGAGTCAGGTTAGCAGGGGCTAGACCGGAGGGGAGGCTTTTTGTGATCCTTTAAGTAAAGTCTGCTGGTGTGAGTCCCGTGGACCCGCACGACTTTACTAGGATACCCGTGGGAGTCTGGGGGCATTTTCTTGTCTGTGTCCCTGTGTGTCTAGTGTTGTGTTGTGTGAGGGCCCTTGCCTAGTCCACTCAGCACTGCGCTAGCACGTCTTGCTTTTGTTTTAGGGTCGCCAGGAGAGAGTCAGATACTTGCGATCTGAGTCTCTCAAGAGAGCACCCTTTCAATTAGAGTAATTAGGTGCACAGACTTGGGAACGTCCCTAGGCTGGAGCAGGTGGCTCAGCCCGGGTATCCGAAGCCTATATCCTTCCGGCTAGACCTCTGCCACCTGGCAGATTAACAGCTAGGGGTTTATTATCTCTGTATGCTTGTTATTGTGCCACAGTTTACCGTTTTTGTGAGCATTGTGAGTCAGGGTGTGGCTTAGAGACTCTGTCCGAGCAGGCTTGCCTGACTAAGAGTGAGAAGCACACCTGTATGTGGTTATGTTGCGAGTTGCTGCCTTTATTTAATTATACCTATGCCATTATACACTGTATGTCCTATCACTAGTATTTATTCCTGCTTATGAGTTAAGAGTTCTCTAAATCCGTAACGTACTTTCTTTGCTAATCATCAGATCCTACAGTAGCCGCATGCAGTTTAGAAACCCGCATCTTGTCTACCTGTACGATGTTTTGAGGACTGTTTGCTTTCACTTTCTTTCACGCAGGGGTGATTATTTGTATTAATTAACGTAACGTTAAATGTACTTTCTTCTAGTTTGTTATTAAATTGTTTCTGCAATTTAATTCCGTTATCTATCTTTTCCTTGAAGCTTTAAGTCAACTTAATTGTGTGATCTTTTATATAGCCTGCTTGACTATCAGCAGTCTATAGTGCGTGCACCCTGTAACCGAGTCATAGGATACCTCGTTGTCCAGGCAGGACTCTTGACGGTTTAGGGTGGTTTGTTGCCTGGGTTTATAGATAAGGGTTGGATCTAGCGTTTTCCGTTGTTGCTTGTTGCCGCATACCTAGTCCAATAGAAAGAGCCCTGTGTTTATATATCCCAGGACGTAACAATAGGGCTAGTGCTACAGTTGAGGAGGTCATTAACAAATTTTAGAAAAATAATTGGAGACAGGACAGAAACTTGAGGAACACCGGAATTGTTAGGTTGAGGAAGGGAGTGATGGCCGTCCACAACTGCAGCTATGGAATGGTCAGAAAGGAAATTAGAGATAAAGGCACCCATAGAGGGATAGAAACCGAATGAGGGTAGTTTGTAATTTAGAGATTTGTGCCAGACTCTATCAAAGGCTCTCAATATGTCTAGCACAATAGAATACGTCTCACCAAAGTCCCGAAAGGAGTATGACCAAGAGTTATTAAAGATAAGCAAGAAGATCACTAATAGAGCAGCCCTTAAGGAAAACCATACTGGCGATCTGAAAATATCATTTATGGGAAGATAAATGCTTAAGAAATTTTGAATTGAGAATAGCTAAAACAACCTTAAAGATGCTAGAAATGAGAGCAATTGGATAATAGTTGGAGGGTTGAGAACGGTCACCCTTCTTTGGGACAGACTGAATGAGAGGAAACTTCCAGCAAGAAGGAAAATCGTCAGAGGAAAGACAGCGACGAAAGAGCTTGCTTGGCTAGGAGTAAGCCCGGAAGATTTGTTTTGTAGTACAATAGGATGAATACCATCCAGTCCTTACGCCTTCTTTATATTAAGCCCAGAGAGGGCAGAAAGTACATCCTTGGAAGAGATTATGATATTGGGCATAAGCACCAGCAAACATAATTAGATGGGGTATGTGAGGGAGAAGAAGAGAAGTGCGGAGGAGGTGGGGATCAGGAGGTCAAAAGTGTGTGAAGCCATGAAATTATTGAAATTGGGGAAAGCACCAGGAATAGATGGACTGTGTGAGGAAATGCTGAGGTACGGTGGTAAGATAGTGATCGAATGGGTATGGAAAATGTGTAAACTAGTATAGGAGAAGGGGAATGCACCTGATGACTGGAAGACAGGCATAATTTTCCCCCTATATAAAGGCAAAGGGGAAATAGGTGTGTGTGGTAACCACCGAGGAATATGTCTTCTAAGCATAGTAGGGAAGGTGTGCAGTAGCGTAGTGATTGAGAGAGTGAGAGCGAGAACGGAGAAATGGATAGCTGACAAGCAGGGCGGGTTTAGGAAGGGAAGAGGATATGTAGATCAGATTTTTACCCTGAAATGTGTTGTGGAGAAATATCTCGAGATACAACAAAAGCTGTATGTTGCGTTTATGGACTTGGAGAAAGCTTACGACAGAGTGAATAGAGAAGGTATGTGGAAAGTACTTAGAATATACGGAGTAGATGGCAGGTTGCTGAAAGTAGTGAAGAGCATGTATGCTTGGAACAGTGTGCAAAATACGGAATCTGAAGGTAAATACGGGGAAGAGCAAGGCTATGGTCTTCAAAAGGGTTGAAGCCACAGAGTATGAGGTGAAGTTGAACGGTCAGGCTATGGAGATTGTCAGTATCTGGGCAGTGTGCTGAATAATGGAGGAAGAAGTGCGGGAGAGAGTGCAACAGGGGAAGAGGTTTGTAGGAATACTGAAAGCAGTAACAAGAAATAGGGTGGTCAGCATGGAAGTGAAGAAGTCCTTGCATGACAGTGTGATAATCCCGACATAGACTTACGGAAGCGAAGCATGGACGTTGGTGGAGAGCTCAGGGCAAGAGTGAGAGGGGTGGAAATGAGCTACTTTTGAAGTGTGTGCGGAGTTACATGGAGGGATAGACAGACGAATGAGGAAATGTGAGAGCAGTGTGGTGTGGATGTAGATATGCTGGAAAGTGTGAAAGGGAACACCTTGAGATGGTTTGGCCATGTGGAACGTATGGGAAGCGAGAGAATGACTAAGAGAGTGTACGAGAGTGAGGTGGAAGGACAGAGGGAGAGGTAGACAGAGAGAGAGGTGGAAGGATGGAGTTAAGAAGTATAAGAAGAAAGCGGTGCTGCATGGGAGGAGGTGTGTCCTCTGACTGGGGACAGAGGTTCATGAGGGCATTTCGTTCATTGCCACCTCTTCGGGGATCACAGCGTCCGGCAATAGATAGATAGGTTGAGCGAAGAGTTCAGCTTTGTCAGAGGAAGAGGTGACGATGGTACCGTCATGGTGAAAAAGACGACGGAACGATGAGGAAGTAAAAATGTTGGAGAGGTTTTTATTTGTTATAGATGAAGGTGTTTTTGGCGAGTCGAACATTAGATTTGACTTTATTCCTGGCATAAACATATGGCAGTGCCAATATGCCGCAACCGCCGCTGCCTGGGGGCGTCAGAAGGTCGTACTGGAGAGACAGGACAGGTGACAGAGATAAGGTTATGATCGGAGGAGCCCAACGGAGGGAGAAGATTTACAGTGTAAGCAGAAGGATTAGAATTTAGAAATATGTCAAGAATGTTGGGCCGATCTCCAGGGCAGTCCGGGATACGGGTGGGGTGCTGAACGAACTGATGAAGGATATTTAAGATAGGAAAGATGCAGGCTTGTTCACCAGGTTGGTCAGTGAAAAGAGAGGAGAGCCATTGACGTTGGTGAACATTGACATTTCCTAAGATGGAGATTTCAGAGAAGTGAGAGTTGGATAGAATGTGTTCCAATTTAGAAATAAGATTGTCAAAGAATTTAGGATATAATTATGTAGTCAGTAGAATTAGGGGAGAGATAAACAGCACAGATATATCTAGTGAAATTGTGACAAGATAGCTTCAGCCAGAGAGTTAAGAATTCAGAAGTCAGAGTTTAGAAAACGAAAGAAAGTAAGATTGTTGCATACGTACACACAACACTTTTGGCTATGAGTTAATCCATACGGTATCGGTGATGTCCTTTTCATTATAATCTGGAAACTATTGGACGATTTTATTCAGCTTAGGAAGAACGTCTACCCATTCAGAGACTGCAGACTATATCAATTAATCCCTTTTGTTACCATATAACCTTCCTAAGCTTCATAAAATCGTCTAAATGTAGCTAAAATCAAACAAATAAAACGTCACCGGTACAGAAAGGCTTACGTATAGAGATAAAGAAGGGTTTGCTGTGTGTTGACTTATCCCTGATGTTCTAATAAGTTTCAAATTATCAACAGAGAAAAAAGGAGAGAGAGAGAATGCGTTTTGGGATATAACGCAGAGGTTGTTCATTGCTACAGCACTAAGTTAGTAGTGTTGGTGTATATACCACTCACTTATGAAAGAGATGTTTACAATTTTTTTTTTTTTTTTATATATTCCAACTACTCCCTCTTGGGCATAGGCTGAGAGCCTGCACACTTTACGGCTGAACAAGGTGAGGCCCGTGAGGTCTTGTTCCAGTCTAGGGAGTGAGACATGCGAAGCACCTATTCACAGCCCGAAGCAACTCCATCCTGTTACGACCGGACTCATATAAAACAAGGGCTCTTAATCATTGGACTAGAAAGGCACACAGCCACAACGGTAACACTAGATCCAACCCTCGAACTTATAATGCCGTCGCACAAAAACACCTATACCCTCCAGAGTTAAATCTGCGATAGCGGGGTATCCTCTAACTCGGTATAAATTCACTACTACTACAGGCTGATGATCTCTGATACAGCCTGATCACAACAACATACAATTACGTTAATAATGTATACAAGGAAAAAGATAGAGCGCTTAAATAAATCACTGGAATGATTTAATGCAAACAAGAAGAAGGTATAATTAAAGTTACTCTAAACAATAATAAACTGTCACTCCTATATTAAAGAAAGTGAATGAAAGTCCTAAAGCATAGAACAGGAATCTTCTGAAGAAAGTCTGAAAGATGATCGAATCGGATTTTGAACTGTTATATAGAGCAGGAACAAGATATGACAAGTGTAGGGACATACAGTGTTAACTGGCACGGGAATAACGATAAATGCACAATAGTATTATTTCCAACAACAAAAGAAGTACTTCCTCAGGCAATGCAAAAGCCTGCTCAGGTTGTGCAACTCAACAACAACTAAGGCTTACCACCAACGTGAATAAAAATGCTGCATACATAACATAAGAGTTTATAATCCTAGTCGGGTGTCTGATAGGCGAATAAAGTCTAGCTGGGATGTCGTAGGCTAGGAAACAATGGCTGAGCAGGCGGCTCGTAGCCTAGCGAGGTCCTTAAGACTGTACGGCCAAATTACGTTAAATGACGGGGTGCTCTCTTGAGAGATCCAGATCGCTAGTATCTGGTTCTCTCCTGGCGACCCTCTTCAAGTCAAATCAAAACGAGCTAGCACAGTGTTGGGTGGCAGAGGCAAAACCCCTCACTCGCAACACAGTGCTAAACTCACAAGGTACACAGTCAGAAAGACAACCTAGGCTTCTCACGTATCCACTGCGATTGTACAAGTTCAACAAAACCTGGTACACATCGGAAATCACAACATCAATAGCCTCACCCCAGTCTAGCATTAAATAGCCCAGCAGACAACCAAGAAATAGGTAGGGAGACACCGAGAGTGTGTCGAACCTCTACAGACAAAATGTTAACCCCTCCAAAATGTCTAACTAAGCATGAAATATCTGAGAGCTTCAGCATATAATACGATGGCCGATATATGAAATCGTGCAGAACCAAAGGGGAGTTATGATATTAAATAGATTAGAAGCATAAGAGGTAAGAAGTTGAGAGAGAGAGAAAGTGTTCTATAGGTGGAAGTCGGGGACAGATGGCAAGGGAGGTGTGAAGGTTATGCTGGTCAGGCAAGCTCTGAGCAAGGAAGGCACAAAGGCAGCAAGGAGTGCGGGGGGACTACCTCCTGCTGCGGCAGTAGGGCGGCAATGCAGCCAGCCACTCAGGGGTCCCGGCCGTGGCATGATGTCACCGAGACAACGCGTAACACTACGCGCACAACACTCTGCCTCCTGCACTTACTCACTCACACTCTCTAGCTGTATCATTCAGTCTTATACATTAAACTTATAACTGATGATATAAAATATAATGCATTGTCACAGACGAAAATAAAGACCATTTCTATACTGCCTGTGACATGATGATTCACAAGAAAGAAAGTATAACATTCTCTGATAACTGTAGCCCATTTCACTGCCCTGGCGAGCGCTAGTGGCTACCGGGAGGCGATTCTGCCAACGCTGGTAGGCGTCACATCCCCCCCAAGATATGGGACGCTCAACATTAGGCGAGCACCATATCTGACAAGGCAGAATGCCGACAAGACCCGCCACAACCAGCCACTATGCCAGAAATGAAATGCAAAGCTCAATCATAAACAAAACAACATTTTAGCATAAATAAAATCTTATAACCCCTCCCAAACAAAATAGTATTATTTTAGCCTGCTATGCTCCCAGAGCGAGCTTCACAGAGCCCAGCCTCCTAAGTGAAAGACAGGTTCAACTTAGGACTTTAGCTATACCATTGGCAACTTACAATTAACTATCAAAAGAAAGAGTTTTTATGTGATTTTTTGTATTTAATTTTAATGTTGTTTTTGACGGCTGCTCTACAGGGGCCAGCCTGATTTTTCTCCACTCTCAACACACACTGACTGAACGGCGAGGGTGCTCCTGCAAACAGACCCTCCCGTGACAAACAATCAGCCAAAACATTATCAGTGCCCTTAGCATGCCACACATCCAACTTGTGTTCCGGCAGCACAACAACACCTGACACTGATAAACTGCCCAGATTATCACAAGACTGGCACTTCTCTTCGCTCTTTCGGCAATGGGGCCTGCCATTAACCTTTCCACACTCTTACAATCACCATACACACGGATCTTGCAAGTCAACTCAGGTTGCAAACTCACTGGCAACGACCACTCACGATATCCCTTATCCCTCAGACCCTTGGGCAATGGATAGGTGTCTGTCAGGGATAATGCTTCCACACTCTTGCAATCACCATACACAGAGATCTTGCCACTCAACTCCGGTTGCACACTCACTGGCAACGACCACTCACGATATCCTTTATCCCTCAGACCCTTTTTCCACATGTCGTCTAGCTCCGTTTTCACGGCAGGCTGTGGAGCAGGATTTCTACGGTAGGAAATTAAACTGAGCCTAGCACTGTCTCCAGCCTCCATGTCGGATTCTACCCCGTACATCAGGCCTGGAGAAGCAACAAACATGCGGATGCACTGCCACAGCCTAGTAAACAACTTATCTCGCAGAACAACATGCCTAGTGCCCTCCCACAACCCAGCCGAGACCGCAGCTTCAAACCTGTAGTCTCCCTCCTTCTCCACCTTCGTCCCTAGAACAGCCAGGTCATGAGAGGGACAATCAGTACCACCTGTGCAGTCACTCCCATAGTTCATTATTACTAGGGCTTCCCCGCTGATACCGTACATGCGCACCCCCGCATTCCTTACAAGTATATCTGCCTGCGCAGCTTCAACGCTTTTAGCGACATAGCCAGATACAGTCGGTCTATGGTAGGGCTGTTGCATTCGACTAGAGCAGCATTGGGAGGCTATGCGACGACCGGGCACATCCACTCCACAGCCAACCTCACCAATCTGCTCAATGTCCTCCTTCTGACCACCACCTTTGGCAGCCATGGGTCGACCCT